>JAMKCH010035676.1:0-21949 GCA_023653785.1 Ophioderma brevispina
GTGAGGTTAAGAGCTCAGTTTGTGTATGCAATTAGGGGTCATTGGCGAGTATGGGATCAGTTTTTGTTTCTAAAATGCAATTAAGGGGTCATTGGTTGAGTTAAGAGATTATGTTTTGTGTTATGCCATTAAAGGGGTCCTTGGGTGAGAGGGTTACGGGATCAGTTTTTGTGTTCTAAATGCAATTAAGGGGTATTTGGGGAGTCACGAGATCATGCGGTTTGGTGTTATTCAATTAAAGGTGCAACGAGAGAGTTTGAGGTACCCCATACATGTATTGCATCATAATAGGAATTTCATATAGGACTAGACATAAAATCGACGTCTTACCTTGTTGTATTGGGATACAGAATGCCTCAAAAGGAGAGGAAAAAGGTGATTATGATTTGCTTATATTTCAATACAAAACAGGCTGAATTTTGTATTGCTCCTATACAAAAATAGATATATCAAATTGTTTGTACCAAAGAAAATTCTCAGGCTAATCTTTAGATGGGTTATTTGATAGAAAGCTTTACATAGGGCCAAAAAATCAGTACTTCGATTTTTTTAGGGACACCGGATATGTGAAATCTCTCGTGCACCTTTAAGGGTTCATTTTGTGAGTAAGAGATTATTTTGTGCTATGGAAGTAAGGGTTCATTTGTGAGTATGGGAACAGTTTGTGAAAATGCAATTGAATTAAGGCGTCATTTGGCGAGTCGGGATGCAGTTTTTTTTGTGTATGCAAGTAAGGGTCATTGTGAGTTAAGAGATCAGTTTGTGTTTCTGCTTATTAAGGGGTAAGCGGGTTGAGTAAGGGACCAGTTTTTGCAATTAAGGGTCATTTGGTTGAGAAAGCATTCGGGTGTGGGCACGACTTTCTTCATTTTAGCCATTATTAAGGGGAATGGTACTGCTGAATACGTCATAAAGGTCCAACGTGCTGGGAGATACTGTAACGAGCTTGAGAACCACTTTGTCGTGCGAGTAAATCCCCCTGTATTTTGGCTCCGTGGTATTGGTAACTTTGTGTTTCTCAATAAACGAATTTGAATGTATATGTACCACTCCACTCACGCACTCACGCACTCATAAACTGCACGCACCTCACTCACTCACTCACGCACTCACTCACTCACTCAAGCACGCACGCAATCACATGACAATATTGTGGCATCAAAGGAAAATAAAAAATAATTCACGTAGTGTCATACAAAGAAATGGTACTTAAAGACACCATCAGTGATCCACCCTGAAAGAGTCAATTTGAGGAATAGCTTAAAAGTGAATAGGACTTCCCTAATTTTCCAAATGCAAAAATTGACCCGAAAAAATTGAAAAACAGCAGTTCTCAAGATGAATCTCCATTCAAATGCTCTCATTACATTCATATTTCTTCAGTACTCACATATCAAAAATACGAAGAAGCAAAGAGATATAAAAATAAACATTATACATACAAAAATGATCAATTGCACGATTTACAGAGATAAAAAACGGACTTTTGGGATATGAACTAAACTCAAAAGAGTACCAAGGATAGCCCAAAAAGCCTCAAAAATAGTGAAGCATTATTTCCTTGGGGTCCTTTCAGAAAAAAGAGAGGAGGGAAACAAGCAGAACAGGCAACAGATCCAATAAATATATAAAATAAAACCCAAACCCCACAAAAAGAGTGCCCCAAAATGATTAAAGCAAAGAAAAGACGCGCCTTTCTCTAATTATTAAATACTTGAGACTGAATTCATCTATGACGTGTTCAAAGGCTGATCCATTCAGATGGTTTTTTTGATGGCCTTATGAACTTTGGGCCAGATTGCGTAATCCTTGTTTAATAGAATTTGGTAATGAAATTCCAGTGTTTTGATGCCACTGTAGAAAAAGGTGTGACTAACATTACCATTATAATTTTGGGAACAACAAAATGATATAGGCTATCCCTGGTCACCCGAGTTATGCAAAGAATTTGTACGTCTAACATTGAAAATTTAGGTAACCCGGGTCCTTTTCATGGAATTATTGTTGGAAAACTGATTCAAATCTTCATTTGGAACACCTGATGCAACAGACAACATACCCATTTTATTCCGCTCTGGCATGAACGATGTGTATGCGAGGTCCCAAATCCAAAATGAACCGCACACTTTTATTTTGCATGGTTTGACAGTCATTTCTGAAGGTGGTGTTTTTTGTGGGGGGAAGTGAGAGGATAGTCCCACATGAATGAACATGTGGAATAATGACATAATAGCGCATTGCCAAAGTGTCTTACGGGTGGAGAAGTTTAAAGCTACCGGTCGATACAAGAAAACCTCAACCTTGCACCAGCCTTTTGATGATAGTCTTGGGCAATTGATCTCACCTCAGGGTTTCATTAAGGGTGACCCCAAAAATTATGGAAACCTTGGCGGACTGTATGGGTTTGACCACCGCAGGAAATGAAAAAAAGGATTCACCTTAGTGGAGTCTTTTCTTTGTACCAAATAAAAATACAACTCGTCTTCATAAATTTTAAGGGAGAGTTGTGTCTCCCAAGCCATGCCCTACATGAATCAAGCTCAGTACAAGTCTGTCTGCAAGTGTGTATGGATCTTTAATAGACACAAAGGCACTGTTCATATGCGTAAAAGCAGGAGCTTGACTCGCCCACTGCTTGGCATGTCATTGACGTTAGCACAGAAAATAGAAGGGGGCCGTAGTATGCTCCTTGAGGCACGCCACAGAAGTACCACCAACGGGGATCGGAATCGACCTCGTTAACATGACAATTGTTTCCGGCAGTCAGGTCGATGTAAACCAGTCATGGAAGCCCGACCCCATGGCTCTCAGTTCTTTGCAGAGAAGGACATGTCAACAGTATCAACTGCCTGCGTAGATCAATTAGGACTAAACCGGTGTAATTACCAATGGATTTGAGTCTTGATATAGTCATTAAGTTGGATTCAGGTCAGGTATTCAGTTAAAATGAACTCTCCCCTGAACCAGATTGGTTACCCATAAAAAGATTCTTTCCCTCAAGTTGGCCGCCAACTGAGCATACACAGTTTTTCAAGTATAATGTAGATGTTACATGTTGTGTAGTGTTCTGTAGGACAGGTATATGACTATAAAAATATGTGGAGGAGTATACGGTAGGCGTGGCAGGTGGGGGGCTTCCTATTTCAACCCCCCTTCGCTTCTTTATTTATTCCTCACTCATCTTGTTTTCTTTGCTCATCTCCCCATACTTCTTGCCACTTGTCTTACAGTTTTTTGGTCGTGGGATAGATCTCTACGTGTTCTTTTGTTTGGCGTTGGGTGCCGATTTTTTTCTTTTTTTTTTCTTGGCAGGGTATGATGTTTAAAGTAAGGAGGACATTGCGATCAGGCCTACAAAAAAAATTTTCGGTTTCTCTGCCTGGGACCTTCAAACCGAAGTGGGCCAAAATTTTATGTCAAATATGGTGCCATTGGAAATGCACCCATCACAGCAATTTAGCACAAAGTCCGTACAGATGGACCAGTCTTTGACAACCATGGTGCAATCGCCCGGGCATGTTATTTGATACAAGTTTGTATGTCTACTATTTTTGTATAAATTTGGGGGTTTTTTTGTTATTTTCTCTTATTTTGAAAATTTCGCAGCTTGTTCAATTTTTTCTGGGACCTGTGGGTCCCATGGTCCGGGGGGGATTTTGTTCGGCTGCATGAGATTTCCAGAAAGAAAGCGCCCCCAAATTTTTTCGTGAATCCCCGTTTTTTTGCAATTATTTGGAATTGTTTACCAATGTATTAGATCACACCTGAAGTAAGAAGTGAACACGCCGTCTTTCGGTAATAAGATGATGATTTAGTACTTTTGTGTGCACGATCAGAAATTCAAAGCATGGTTGTCTATGGGGACGGATTAGGCATAGCAAGTAAGTTCAACCAATAAGGCTGGGCGGATGGGTGCGCTTTCTTCTTATCTCTGATGGTGTACTGTGAAGGGGGCGGCCAAAAGAATAAACTTTCCCTACTTGGTGTCGTTTAGTTTCTTCGTTTTCTGCTGCTACACTTTCTGTTCCCGCACTTTTCTTCCCTTTAGTCACGCTCGAGTACTCCATTATTGTACGAGAGTGCCCGTGCCACTTATTTCATTCCGTGTTGGGTAGTTCCACTTCTGTTCGCTGTTTTCTATTCTTTTTGCTAGAGTTCCCCCCAGTATATCATAGCACTCTCCCCATGCAATACTGTCATTGGCGGGACCACCCTCCCCCTATACTTAAGTTTAGGGGCAGTCCCTCGACTCTTTCTTCTAGGCTCAACCTCTCCCACATTACTAGCGGGTCCTGCCAGACGGATCTGAATGTTCCACTTCCGCCCTTTATCTACCCGAACTTTTCCCCCCTTCATCATCCCCGCGTGAGGTCCCCCTTTCATAGGGTTCCCACACGTCCTGCTCTTATGTTTGGGCCGTCTCCCGGCCTTTTTTTCATTAACACTCCCCTCAGTAGTCCACTCACTTGCTTACTCGTGGTTTTCTTCCCGCTGAGTCCCTCACACTCCCCCCCCGGCTACAACCCCGTCTCCTCTCAATCCCTCCACTACTGCCTTTCCTTTTTGAAGTTATTATAATACATCATTATCGATGTCCTTTGCTCCTCCGTGCGTCTCGCGGTTCCCTCTTGCTCTCCAATTATTTCACTGTGGATGTCTCTTAATCTAGTGTAGCCCCTTCATTCACCCCGCTTTTTTCTCCCGACAGTTCGCTTTCCGTATCGTTAAGTGTTTTCCTCTGTTAATAGACTCCACTGCTCCACAGTAACCGTTCTCGAACATATTTTCTCCCTTTCTTTCTCCCCTCCTGTGAGTCTTCATCTTTCGTTGTTTTACTAGGAAGCCAACCTTCCGTCAACTGATTTTCTATTCTTACAGACCCCCCCCTCTTCCCTCCTTGTCACCGTATCTTGCCACTTCCTTGTTTATCGCTACATAATTTTATCAGCAACTCTGTGCGATTGCCTTGTCTCCCCGGGATCTGCCGACATCTTGCTATTGCCTTCTCCTCGGGTTCGAACTCGGCTCGTGCGTCCTACCTCACTAATCCTCTGTAGTCTAATGGCTTGAACCCATTCCCCCCTGTGTGTGCTCGTTCCTTACCTCTTCCCTCCGCCTCCTCTAGTCTTGTCCCTTTCCAATCATTCACGCTTTCAATCCTTCCCAGCCTCTCTCCCTACCTATCTTGTTGTTTTTCGCCAGTCTTCTCCCCTTATGTACCTCCGCTTTGTACCCTCTCTCATTTTGTGTTTTCTGCCTTCTCCCTTACCTCTTTCTCGCAGTCTTTTGCTCCCTTTCTTTTTGTTCCCCAGGTCTTTCTCTCCTGTATTATCTTTTTGGAACTTATTTTCTTCTTTATGTGTCGATCTCCTAGGTCTGCTTTTCAAGAACGTAATACATGGGTTAAAGGTGACACTTGCGACACAGCCATTCTATCTTGTGACACTTGTGACACAGCTGGTCTTATCTTTTGTGACATTTTGACATTTGGCTTTTACCAGTGACAAAAAAGCCATCATAAATATGCGACAATGTGAAAGCCCATAGTTCTTTTGTCCCCACCATGTAGACCTACGTTTAACATAACCTTCAGAACTTTCTCGGCAGGTGATTGACAATCCGATACAGTTAAATTTGAAAGAGTTCGTATCCTAAAAAAAAATCTCCTCCTGTCACTTTTTTAAGACACCTTTACTTGTTCAAAAAAGCAAAAATCTGATTTTTTACGCATTTTTTGATTGGCAAAATCCACTGATAGTGCCTTTGGATAAACAGTCCTATTCCAATTGAAACAAATCATAATAATAGGGCAATAATTAACATCATCACACTACCTAGGGTGAAAATAGTCTGAAAGGATTGAATAATGAACCTGAATGTTGCATTACACTGCAACGAATATGAAGTGTTTGTTGTTACATGTATGTGCCCCACTACCATGGTAAATAAATTTTGGGCTATGCACTGAACATGGATAGGTGTTTTCCATAAATTAGGGACGAGTTTTAGACTTTGGTGTATGTTTTTTACTATGCGACCATTTTGTTGTTATTAAATTTAAAAATGAAGATGTATTCAAACTTATACATTCCATTTTAAAATTAAAGCGCATTTGAATTAATTTTCAGATTATATAATATGAAACATTGAAAATCATTATTAACTTTTTACATTTTTGGTATAAAAAAATTGTCATTTCGTGTAAAAGGGACACCACCCCTTGTGGATGACCATGAAATAACAAGGCCCAAACTGTGTTCTTGGCTTTTAATCAAAACCTTGTAAAAAAGGGCAATTGTTCCGGCTTATTATAAAGCAAACACAAAGCTTTCGGCACAACATAATAAATCTGACTATTTGGTAAACACTAGTACGATCATGTAATAACGAGGCAAGTCATTGGTTCACTTAAACAAAACCCAAAATTTTGATGCCCGCTTTTTCACGTTTTTACTATGGGAACCAATGTTTGTTCTGAGAAAAACTAATGTAAGTTGACCATGCTAAAGTGCAATTGCAATTTTGCTTGCATACGTTAAATCTATGGCTTTAGCTCGTGACAAAGTTTGTAAAGGAAGGTTATTAAAAATTTGGAATATCCTGTGGGGTGATCTGGTGGTTCCCCATGTAAACGGGACACCAAATATGGTGTCCCGCTACACTTGTGGCCTTGAAAAAACATTATATGAAGGAAGACCATTGTACTTAGGAATATTATTGTGCCCCCTCCAATAATACAAAAAAATGTGCATATTTTTGAAAAAAATTATGACTATCACATAGTAATGAATTTATATTAAAAAATCAGAAAATTGGTTTAGTGTCAAGTTAACACGGGGACCTCGGAATTTTTGGCAGTTTTTATTTTGCAATGTTTTAAGTTTTTTGGAAAGTACTTTTTGACTAATTTGATTGTTATTTAAGAGGAATGGGTATTTATAATTTCATTTTGTTCAAGAAATTAGTGAAATCATCCTGAATTGTGTTTGACTTTTCTCTCAAAATGACACAAGTTGGTACCCTAATTGACGGACTAATTGTATACTCCTGATAGTGGGAGGTTTTTGATTCTGCGTGCATGAAAAAACTGGTCTATGCCCACTGAACAATTACCATTCTCTGGACAGACACCTAGTATCATTTGAAGCAACGAGGGGGTCAAAAAAACATTGTGAACCAAGAGTTTTCAATGATATTGATCTGTATTACAATATTTATAAATTGGTAAAAACGGTCATGTTTTAAATTTTTATATATCCTTAAAGGAGTTAATAGACTTACAAATTACTTCATAAGCCAAAATATGCTTTTCTATAAAACATAACTCCTTAAAGGGGGTGGATGAAGTATTAAAGTTTTACATCTGATAGATGGCCTTCCTACCCCAAAACCCTCTCGGTAAAGTTTGGTGCCATACAGCAAACCGTTTTGATGCGAGAGCTAAAAAGTGATTTTGTATCCCATAGAGTACTGTGTTAAATTAATATTAGGTCCAAAAGGGGCGCATTAGCTCATCACATCCAAAACCAAAATCTTTTAGCTTAAGATTTCACAGGGTAAAAGAGAAAAAATAGTAGCTTCTTTGATACCAAAATTTGACCACGTCCGTCAGTCTGGGGTTCTGGGGACAAGGGGCTATTAGTGATCGGACCCATGGACCTTTAAAACCCGATGATAAAAAACCATGTATGAACATGCATGCTAGGTATAGGGTAATTTATTGTAATACAGGCTTCAGCCTTTCAAACATCATCACATTTTAAGAGACAGAGGACATTCCAGAATGATAGTGTCCCCCATTTTTCGAACCCATTTTTTTTCAGATTTGGAATACGCAAGTATTAGATCACCCACATGAAGTGGATAAGACGAAGCGCCGTTCTTTATGTAAAAAGATGATGTAGTATTTTCTGTCTGCACAATAGAAATTCAAAGCACGGTTTCTTAGGGACGAATACGATAGCGGGCAAGTTCAAAACAAACTTTGCGGTTTTGCTTTTACACTTGTCGTCCAATACACCGTACTCCGTAGGTGGTCTACAATTGACCGATCAAGTGCAATTTAGGAGAAATTGTATTCTAAAGAAAAATCCCCTCCTGTCACTTTAAACAAATTATTAATTGAGAATGAGACAATAGGCAAAACACTTCATGGGAACAGAATAAGTGGTAGTTAATAACTTTTGATCTCCACTCCCCATTTCTTCTTAATGAAAGATAGATGGGGCGCGACGTTTATAGGTTATTTACTCTTCTTTCTGGAAGGCAGACTTCAAAGGCTGAAGAATGACGCACTGTGGTGTGCACATGCATTTCGTCCCAAGGAACGACCGGAAACTCATAAAGGTGCAATATGAACAATGTGCAAGGAAGAAAAACTGAAGATGAGAAGTTATTCTGTGCAGATTCCCCAAAGCAGACTTGAAGCTGTCGAGGGAAGGATATGCAGCTGGATCAATTGGAAGGCACTTTCAGTCCTGATGGTGCAGGGAAAAGGAGCTGCTGTAAAACAGTGTAGCTAGAGTGTTGGATGAGAAACCTGGAAGAATGACCTCTGGTAGGGCAGAGGGGGAATAAGATAGTCTTTCCAGTTGATGTCGACAGATGTGATACATCCTGAACATCATAAGACGGCAGTTGCGCTGTCTGTCCTCCAGGGTAGGCCACTTTAAGGTGTTAATTATGATACTGACACTGCTGTGTTTATTTTTTTTTTTTTTTTCCGTATTAATCGCCAACTACAAATCGCCAGGCATACGTGAACCGTTACACTTTCCCGATGTTTAGATTGGGTTTGGGGGGTCCCATAGGGAAGAAGCAAATTCAAACAGATGGATGGATGAACATTGTGTAGGCAGCTTCCTTTACCTTCTGGCTACAGTGGCCTGAGTTAAAGTGACTGAGGCTCTTGTTCCAGGCTCTTTTGGTGATAACATCGATATGGGTATTGAAGTTGAGCTTAGTATCCAGATGGGACTCCAAGGTATTGGCCCAGAGCGGCCCCTTCCAGACTTGAACATGGAAGCAGTGTAAACAGATGGATAGGCTTACTCTTGTTGGTAATTTGAAGGAACCTGGCATTGCGGCATTGAACATCATCAGCAATTTGATTCCCAGTATTGGAGAGCATCACGGTATATTCGGAGTTTCTCAGAATTATTTATTATTCGACATATTTATAGAGGGTAGACAAGATCAGTGAACGAAGCACTGCTTTCCACAAGGGCCCTCACAGCAATATAAAAATACAATCAAAGAGAAAATATTAAAAAATTCAAATATAGGCAGTAAAGTCATAAAATAACAATTACACTTAAAAGATAAAGTACATGTTAAAAAAGTTACATAGTACAATTACGGTAGCACATCTAAATTAAAAATTAATATATTTAAACATACATTATCAAGGGTGTACATATCTTCAAAAAGTAGCAAATACATAATTCAGCATATGTTTCATATTAAATAAACCCATTGTATAGTGCAAGCAAAACATTTGCCAAAATTTTAAAATTAATTCCAAAAAAAAATCTTGACAAATCTAGAAATATGAAAAATCACGAGATATTAGTATAAGGAATACATTATGGCCAAAAAGGGTAAAACACTTAAAAATAAACTATAAATTAAATATGAGATATGGAAAAAAGTAATCGGTAGTACCCAAGATGAGCCTCTTTAAGGCGGGATTTAAAAACAGGTAAACTGGGCGAGTTTTTTGTATGGTTTGAAAGGTTATTCCACAGCCGTGCACCCGAATTCCCTGAAAGTGCGGCCACCCCAATCAGTACGGCTACGTTCAATTCTGATATTAGTGAACTTTTGTGAGCGTGTACATGACTGTGGGGATAAATTCTATGATCGAATTACTGTAAGGAAAGGTATTCAGGTGCAAGGACCGTGGTAAGACCCTATAGAAAGTGTCAAAGTAAAGTAATTTGCTCTTGCCGATAGTCATACACGTGAGTTCATCCTATATATCCACTGAAATGGTGTTTTCACGGGACTCTACAGCCCAGGGTGAGTCTTGCGACATGGTTTTGCAATATCGGGATATTATTGACATATTTATTAGAACTGCAGGTCCATATAGGAGGGCAGTAATCTATATGAGGAAAGAACAAAGAGCAATACAACATATCCGAAGTTGATTTGTATAAAACGGCCTAATACGACGAAGAATACCAGTTTTTTGAGAGATCTATGATGCAATTCTCATCAATATGATTATCCCATTTGAGGTACGGTCAAACCATAGACCAAGGGATTTAAAAACAGGGACCGTTCCAAAACTTACATTATGAAAGCCTGAGTCAATGGCAGAGTTATGAATTTTTCTATGAGAACCAAAAAGGCATAGGGTCATTGTTTTAGAGGCATTGACAGTGAGGTTGTTGTGTGATCAGCAATGGGATCCGGTGGTAAACTATGCTGTCATCAGCGAACAATCTAGGAGTGGCGGCAGATGTTTACACACTGAGGAGACGGAGATGTAGATAGAAAAAAAAGTAGGGGGCCTAATACGCTGCCCTGAGGGAGCCAGATTTGACTAGTTTCCAAAACCTATTCTGAACCATTCAATGGACGACCTGGGTCTGTGGGGTTTGCAGTTTGAGGTAAAAGCGAGTAAAACATATGCATCGCCCTATTCATAATGTTCTATATATTGATTGTGAACACTAACAGTTAAGTATACGCTGAGCAGCCGCGTAAAATGGTTATGTTATAGCCAGTAGAAAAATTCAAGATTGAACATAATTAAAAGACAGATGATCAGGCTTGATAAGCAGGGCAAGGGGCCAATTTACCCCTGCTAAAGGCAAAAATGCCCCTGGTTTCTGAAACAGAATTCTGTACAATTGGTATAGACCGGGGCAATAAATGAAAAAACACAAAAAAGTGCTCCTGGATCTGAAATCCTTATTTCAAGCCATGCAGATGATTACAACCTGCTGGATTCAGAACAAGTGGAAAACTTCATCTACCTGGAGGTGTCATATCAGAAGTACCACTAGCAAAAGTGAAATCATTGCATGGTTTCCCTGCAGAACACTCAATCCAATTTTGGAATCTAAGGGCAACAAAACTTTAATAGACAAAAGTACTTGTTTTCCACCGCTATTGCCAAACTTATGGGCAGAGACATGGACACTGAAAGTCAGATGAGCAAAGTCTGAGAGTATTTGAGATATGGCCTGCTTGAGGAAGATATAATGGGTGTCCGAGAAAAAAAAAAGCAAAATTATAAGATTTAGATATGTTTCACTACCACATGATCTACCTATAGTTGGTGGATTTATTTTCTCGGACGTTTAACACACACACTGTGCAAGCGAGGTCAGCTACGCAGTGGTTTGGGCATGCTTTGACCAAGTACGCATCGGCGTTGATGTGTGTATCCATGCCAGTGAAAATGCAACTTTACCATATAGTTACAAGTTACACTGGCGTATGTTCGATATGTCCGAGAAATAAAATCCACGGACTATACTTAAATGTGTTATAGCACGATTCGTCATGCAATATATGCATCGCGCAGCTTTTATCATTGATTGTGTCTTTTAAAGGCCGACTCAGAGATTTCCCGATGATGGCGCACTCAATTTTCACACAAATCGTGTTGGTTGCAGTACATATGCTTTCCATATACTAATCATTGCGTATTACTAATAAGCTCAAATCGGAAGTCCTCAGATAAAACTCACTACTTTGTATAAAATTCCAGATCCAGAAATTTTTGTTATCACGTATAGATATGGTACTGTTACACTGGCATGTCTAGTGCTGAAAACGGAAAAATCCATTCATCTCCTAACTTGGAATTCAACATTTAGGTGACTATCGTTAGTCCAGTGGACTATTTTTTAATTTCTACTCAAAATAATTATATTTCGTAATCTCTGAGTCAGCCTTTATTTACATAGGCTGCAAGCTTGTTTACATGTATGATGGGCTATGGTTAATAACAAAGAATAATATAAAAACAAAGTGAAAAAGCAAAAAAGGACCCAAACCAAAAGTCGCCACCACTGTGAAGAGGCAAGATGAATCGTCCAAGATCTACCCAAACACAGTTCTGGACCAAAAAAAGTCAAAATACTTTGGCCATTGTAAAACGAATGGACAATGAATGGCAATGTGAATGTCAGTGACAGATGTGTATGGCAAAATACTGCTGGAACTTGCAACGTAGGAAACGTTGACGGAAAACGACCGAGAGGAAGCCAGAGAAAACGATTGATGACATGACCATATGAAGACATGAACTGATGTCTGATGAAGACATGAACTGATGAAGAAATGGGACAACAGAGGGCACAGGCATGCTGTCATGAGACTGGCCCATGAACCATGCCATGGCAAATGACAGTCCGGGAGATGACATTGTCAATGTCATTGCAGTTGGGAAGACCATTCTCCGGGACCTATCTTTGAGGAAGGCAGCCAGGTAGTACAGTAGGTAGGCATGAAACAGCTACTACAGTGCGGCGCAGGGTCAAGTGACAATCAAATCAATGTCATTTTCTTAAAGTTACTCCACCATACTGCACAGCTGATTGCAATCAGGGGGGGCCTGATACCTCAATCTTGCACATTTTGCGGGAATCTTCACCAAAAACAGGTGTACGTTTAGTGCGCCCTCTTTACGGTCAGCCGTCATAATTCCTTTAAATTAAAAAGAAATGTGTTCCAAAAATATGCCAATTCGTTGTTTTACCAAAATTTAGATTAAAAGAAACAATAAGTTTGTAGTTATATGATTCAAGCATTTTTTTTGTCCACATATAATATTTGATAAATTCAAAATTTTCCCAAAAAGAAAAAATTAACTGACAGAGGCTGGAATGACGGACGTCAATATACGTGCAATTTTAGCCAATCACAGAAAAGGACACGAGCGTCGCTAATTACATCATTTAAATCCAATCAGCAATCATTCGCGAAATATGCAGGTTTCTCAGAAGGTCACGAACTCTGACCTTTGAAGGCTCATTTCTGCGGTACGTTTTGACAAATTTTGCCGCGAAAAGGTAAGCAAAATTGCTTTTGTCAATATTTTTACATCTTTGGGGTTTATCTTGCCTTGATGAGAATATCGAAGTAAAAGAAGGCCGAGGGAATGCTCAAATCATTGTTATATTTCGAGCAAGCTAGCGTGTGATCACCGCAGTAATGGCGATTGTCAATGCTTTTCTTGTCTCGCTGCGTTTGTGGGCGTCCTCTTTCAGAAAGAGCAACTTGAACGTTATTTTGTTGTTATATTTACGTGCGCCTTTTAAGTATTTTGAGTCTCGCATGGTCCTTATTACCCTTCTCCTATTGCCGGTGGATGGTGCCAGTAAGATTGACAAGAAAGACGCACACGATGGCATTTGTTGTTGTCCTGGATTCCCTTAACTGTGGACCTTTGGCACCGTGGCAAGCTTTATGGCTCAAAATGACCCCTGAGCCAGGAAAATGGCGAGAATGGCCCCACGTCCCTTGTCAAAACAACACTTATACCAAGCAACTTGTTTCCCACAGTTTTCAGCCTGTTTTGGGATCCTATTGTTGAAGTAATTTGTGCAAGCGCGGTGTGAGTAAATGGAATTTTCCAAAAGGTTCCATGTATACTGACTCGGAAGGGCGCGGCTGGTTGTCCCGACAGCTGCGCTTGCACTTGCAGTCGAACCCGGGCAGTCGAGTGCTAGCGGGCTTGCTGCATGATGTGGGCTTGCGTTTTGTGGGATCCATTATACTGCGTCATACTCTAGTACACTGCGTGCAAATGGTTAACATTTCCAACATCCGGCAATATGGTATTGCCAAAATTAAAAGAACGTTTTCAAACATTTTTTTATTTTAAAATTAATTTTACCCAGGCAGAATGAGCTCTGCTGCTCAACTTTCAAGCAGGCCATGTGTGGCAAGAAAACAAATACAGTTATAACCTTCTGCTGGACTAGTGAAGTCTAGAGTCTAGTTATAACTTCAAGTAATTAACAACCAAAATTCGGACGAAATCATGAAAATTTGTGTTTTTGTTAATTACATAGTGCTAGTCGTATAAATATTATTTATCATCCCAGACTAGGAGCTCATGATCTGTCCTGGTACTATTTTGCACTCGCAGGTGTAGATAGATGTTATTTTTTAATGCATAATTATAAATAAATGTTCTTTGTTGCAACATGTATGGCTGTCTTTGAGTAGTGACATGACGTACAGTCAAAGACTTATCAGCTTGAGCAGGATTTCAGGTCCTAGACCCTGAAATATAAAATTGGAGATTTTAGTAAGTAAGCATGTATTAAAGCCTGTGGTTGCATGTGTTGTTGAAAAAAAAAAATGCTAAGTAATTGTTGAAGCACTTTATTTTAAAATGATGAAACAAACTGGTGTAAAAATGTTGACTTCCAACCTCAGAAGCTGGGATTTCACATTATTTTTTAATATCTTTTAATATTGTCAGTCCTGCCAATCGCCATATGCATAGGGATTTGGACAGGAATGAGTAGAGTTGGGCCTACTAGAAGGTCAGTGTTTCAGATCACTTCAAACACAGGCTATTTTAGACTTCACCCTGATCCCACTTTCGAAGAAACCAAAAAAATGAAAAACTGCAAAAACCAGGGTGCCCCCATCAATAAATCCAAAATGGCCGCCAAATGTCCAAAAATTGATTTTTGACCATATTTATTTTTTGGTCAATTTGCTAAAGTTTGTGTCTAACCGATTCATCACCCGAATATCTGTGTTGTTATACGATTAACCCTATTTTAAAATTCAAAATCGGTTCTTCCGATTCTGATTTTTTTGGCTTATCACGGTTTCGACAGCCAGAGCTGCCAGTAACAAAAACATAAACACATAAATACAAAATTAAAAACATAAAAATTAAGAAATTCATTGTTTCGTTTCATTATTTCCTTTAGGTCACAGTTTGGCAAACAATTTTAATTCAAGTTGGGACCTCTTTGATATTAATTTTAATCGGTATAGAAATCGGTAAAAAAATGAGACTTTTGCTGATCCCGATCAGATACGATACGGTCATAAGCGGTCCGATTTCATAAATACTGATCATATCGGTTATTCTCTAAAAATGCAGTTTTTTCAAAATTGGCTCTGAGGAGCTTTTACCATAAAATGCCATCCTATTGTGATTTGTTGATTTTAACATTCAAAAAAGTTTAGAGTTTAATTAAGGGCCAAGCCAAAAAATGGTCATCACCAAACCTAAAATCCAAGTCTGCTATTGGAGTAAATACCACCCATGGCTACAAAGGGTACTAACAAAAGCCTATGAGAACCAAAAAAAAATTTTGCGATTACATTCATCGTTATAAATTAAGGCAACTAAAGATAAAATGGCGCCATCTTAGTGCGACGGGACGGAATTGAAAAAAATTTGATCTGATTTCAGGTTTGGGTTTTAAAAAAAGAGCAAATTTCTGTTTTTTGCATTTCTCATTTCTTTGATCACACAAATCAAACCTAAAACCAATTCTCAAAAGTGTTTTAAAATTAGAAAAAAAAAACAGACATAAAAGGGTAAAATTTCCGTTTCACCGTCGCATTTTGAGGTGATTTTTTATTTTCGAGGGCTAAAAAATTATTCCAATATGAATGAAACTTTCCCAAACTATTCAAATATTGTTGCAAACGTCCTGTAACAAACCAAAAATCAATCATTTCCAATATTCTCCTTAAAACTATAGCAGTGTGTCTTTTTCTGACGGGACGGCATCAAGTGCGACGGGACGGAAATTTGCTAATTGACACATAACAGAAAAATATGCTTGCTGCTATTTATGAAAAAGTTTTTTTAGGTATCAAACATATTCTGCCCCGTAGTTTGTAACTAAGCAATGAAATGCTTTGAAAAATTCATTTGATAATAAAAATTACCAGTACTATCATTATAAGAAAATGGTTAAAAACATGCTTTAAATCAGTAATATTGTCAAATACGTACATGTACAGTACATGTATCCAGCTTGAAATATATTCATATACCCTGGGGAATTGCTTATACCTCAGCATTCAGGGCGCACTTATAATAGCCCCCAATCTAAAAATGGAATAGCTCATTCCATGATTGTGGGGGTTTATAAGAAAAGTTCCAAATGTTCACATGTGGTGGAATATCCACAATTGCTACATTATGTATTTGTATGATTTTCATGACTTTTTCTAAACTAGTCTTGTATTTAACTTGTTTGTAATAAATTCCAAGTAACAAAGATTGTTATTTTAACATGTAGAGTTGTAACAATTGCAGGGATGTAAATTTTCAGGAATTTCCTGATTCGGGAAATGGACTGCTCAAAATATCCGCACTATTAATTTTCAGCCCATTTTAGGCCCTTTTACTCGCTTTTTCAGGCTTTCATCGTGTTACTTTCACTACATGAGTTAGTTGCACTCATTACATAGCACCAAGAAAACAATTGTGGGACAAAATGATTGGTAGTATTTTATCAGAGAAATAATGATCATTGAAATGCATTAAATTTTCTTTGGACAAAGTGCATGGAAGAAATTGTAATAAAATACATAACTTTCATGCAGTAAAGAGACAAGCGGTTTTCCTTTAAATAATTACATGTAGATACACATGGGGGGATGGGTCAGTTGTAGTTTGAAATGAAACTTTTGACTTTTACCGTAAAAATGCTTCATATTGTTGGATATTGTAGTTAGTGTATGCCAACGCCTTAAAGGCATGTGTCGTATAGTGCGACACCTGATTTTTGGAGGACGTTACATCGGCACTAACTTTTTGGGTTTAGCAAAGTGCTACAAAATAAATTAATTGTCCAACTCTCATAAATTTGGGCTTATTTTAAAGCCTATTTATTCTTTTCCAAAAAATGCTTATTTGTTTTTCTTACATACGTTTTATCGTTGTCTTGGAGGAAAGCCGCGTGCAGGAGCTGCGGTGCAGCCTCCTGTGTTAAGTCTATGGGAAGTTGGGGGTTTTGACAATGCTTAGTATTTTTCAAATGGTTGAAAATGCAAACAACTTGTGATATGGAGATTTTTTCTCTTGCACCGTTCCATACATATCTTAGTATAAAATCCAAGTTACTTACATGTAAATAGAATTGAACCCTTATTAATGGTAATTAACTTGATTAATTAACAGTGAAACAACAGCCTGCAAGTTATGCGATTCATTTTCACACTAAACAAAGCATTAACCAACAACTAAATGCTTTTTAAGTCAAGCAAACACACAGATAAATTAAATGACAAAATAATTATTCTTTCCCACAATTAAATAATGCCACTTAGTACCAAGTAACTATTAAGATACTAATTAACTCAATTTTGCCATTTGATAGGCCTATTTCATGTGGACGATGGTCCGTAATTCTACTAAAAAGAATACAAACAGATAGGATTGCTGAAAGAGATGAAATGAAGTACTGGTTCCAATAGCAAGAGTATTATATGTTGGATGATGTTCAGATTTCAAAGGCCAATCTCGAGTCCTATCCCCACATCGATCATTATTACACAATTTGTTCTATAGCATAATACCATATTAATTTTGAACCCCACACCGTATGTGTTTCACATTGAGAGTTGTATTGTCATCTGTAAATAAATAGTTAAATCTTAATCTGATCCAAAATTTCTTGACAATTAAAGGAACTGCAGCCCAACAGAAGTCTGATTATAAGGTACAAATGTCAAAGCCTATAAAAATATGTACATGAATATGGGCATCCATTACACGTTGAATTTCAACCACCCTGTACAAAAACTACGTTGTTACCGGTCCCCGATCTGTTATGATTCCTTTCTGAGATTTCTCAGGCAAGTACCAATGTTTCTTACTGTTTTACATGATCATTTTTGTCTTCTAATAAACATGTTATTTTTCACACAAAGGTGTCTATTTTTTTGCCACCCTGTTGTCATTGTCCATAAGACTGATTATTCCAAATTTTATATGGTTTTGAAGCCTAGAGTTCTGCCTGTTAAATATAAATTATCTTGCAGGTACTACTTGTCTTCCGATTTTTCATCAGGTAACTTATTAAGGAAAAATGTTTATTTTTGGTTTGCACCCGATTGTTTTTCTCACACACCTGTATATCAATGTCAACATTGCAAATATAGAGTCCTTACACCTTCAGCTTTCAGAAAATGTATTGGTTACTATAGTGTGTACATCTTTTAATCTATACTACCATTAATAAATTGGTGAATTTCTTGATTTCGTGATGTAACGCTAGGGTGTCCACTATACGACAACATGACCAATACAATGCACGAAATGGATATTAAATGTATGTTAAAAATGTTTAAGCAAACAAATGGTTTCTGAAATGTGGTATATTGTTTTGCTTTAATTTGCCTTGGGCTTGCACTCAAATTGGAGTAAATACAATATTATATGAAAAGGTTGATATTGCCAAATTAATTGAGGCAGGATTGATTCCGTCCCGTCACATTCCATCCGTCGCACAGACATGTCGTTATTAAAAAGTTGCGTACTTGCTAATTAGTAAAAGTTTAGATCCAATTTTCTATTGATATTACTAGCCTGATGTTGAAACTAATATTGAGTTAAAAATATTCATGTACCTCCTATAACTTCTGATAATAATTAAGCAAATGTTCAATTTTCAACATACCATGAAATCTATCGATCCGTCCCGTCGCGCCATTAAAATATATGTTAACATGGCAACATTGTGTGACCTTGAGTTTCTTCAATGTGTGCGATGAAGGTAGTCTGTGAGTTGCTTGGTTACTTAAGCAAAATCACCCATTACACATGGCAAACTGGTAAAGAGGTGCAAGAAAATGCATCACAAATTCGTCCCTCCGCATACGAATTTTGGGGGGGGGGGCTTGGCCATGAGGGGAATTCAAATATGCACTAAAAATTGGGTAGGGTGATGAAGTAGAACGCCACTTTAGTGGTTGAAAATATTGTACTCTTTCAAGGAACACAAAAAACTGTTTCCTATAAGAGGCCATATCTCACCCCCATGCCCCGACATTTATTTCTCTTCAGATTTGGAATTCCTCATTAATTTCCTTCTAGAAATGTTATAACTATGTGGGGTTATGCCTTCCAAATAAGATTAAAAACATTGAAAAGCAAACATTTAATAACTTTGTGTATTGAAATAGCGAAAAATATCAATACCACCTGGAGAAGTCATTAAGTTCAATTTTCTCCCTTATCATGCACTCCAGGTATGAATTAGAAAATAAAGGTTTATGATTTTGGGAACCGCTAACCTATTTACGACAAATTGATGAAACCAAGGCGATTACCATTATTTTTAAGTTGCAAAGAACGAGGCCGGAGGACAAGTTCTTCCACACAGAAGAGTGAAAGAGTGAAATTTTTTTTAAATAGTTATAAATTATTACCTTTATTATTAAACGGCTTCAACATTTAAGGTATCTTTAACCCAATTTGGTGATACTTATGGCTTAAATACAAACAAGAAAAGAATGGCACACACAGTAACACAATCGAACAACCCGTTGAAACGGCAACAGCATACGAAAAGGAGAAGCAACATTGGCAGGTGTGAGCAAACGTAGCAAAACGCAGTAAGACCGCGAGGCTTCAACCTAAAAAATAACGTCCAATACACAGCGTTGTGTGTTACTACCTGGGTTCAATTTTCGAATTGAACCTGGGCATCAGCAAATGACATTGCTTACATTTTCCACAGTTGTTAAGAATATAATTTACTGAATGGTACTCTTTTCAATACCTTTGGGAAAAAAACAACTGAAACAACACATAGTAAGTGTATACCTGGACCCAATACTTGTCCTGAAGTGGGATGCTTATACATCATTACATGGCAATTAACCACATGTCTAGGGGGGTTTTAAGGGGGTCATCATTTGTCAGAGTAAAGTGGGCTTCCCTGAACAAGTTAAGTCAAAGCATGCAGTACAGTCCTTGGGAATTAACTGCCTTGTTTACTAGTTTTTACATCTAGGCAAGACCACTGAATGCAGTATGATCATGCACATTAGCGTGGTGCAAACTAGTTACTTTAAGAACTGTAATTAAAACTGTTTGTCAATTTACTTTAATTATTCATGTGGCCCTATTCATATTACATCATTTAGATGTTGAATAGAACATAAATCCAATTAAGTCTGTGCAGAAGAAGTGAAATGCAGATAATAAACACTGAAAAATGTTAACTTCAAAGAGATGTGGTACCGACTGCCCCACCTCCGCTTCCCCCGCCTCCACCACCCTGCCCATCATGAATTTTAGTCATGGGTCATCATTAAAAAATGCTAGGTATTCCCCATTACAGGGATGAGAGTGCATTTATTTAGCTTTAAAATGAGATCCAAAAGCAATGGCAATACTCATGTTTGGCAGAGATATCATCAATTCATCAAGTCGAAGTTGGAAAAAACGTAACAGCACAACCTTTTTTGGGTGGCGATTTCAAGACACACGGCCATAAACAGCTGAAGATTTAAGGCTTGTAAAGCCTTATTCTTGTGAGCTATACATATGTTTCAGGGTCAGAGAACACAACTAGGTTCAGTCAGGTATATGCCATATATTGACAATTAATTTGCATATTAAAATGGCAGCCATTTTGAATTTTTATGCAAATTAACTGTCAACATGACCTAATGCTATCATGCGCCATGGTTGGGCGCAATTGTACATGCTGAAAAAACAACTACCAAATATGATGTTTTCACACTTAAATGAGAGTACGTTCATCAATTGTTTGGCATGTTTCGATCGGACTGTAAGTCAGCCATTTTAAGTTTTAGAACCAATTACATTTTTGTTGCCTAGGTCTGCCCTTCATTTAATACATGGTTTGTAAAAAAGCGTGCAGAAATGGCTGAGATAGAATGCCCGAAAGGACGGCAAACCCCCCAAACACAAAAGTTGCAGTTTTTTGATTTTTCAGTGGTCACTGTGTGGTACACGCAATAATACTGTGTGTATGATTTACAAAGAAGGTTTCCGACTAAATGAGCAGCTGTGTTTAGTACTCCTTTCTCAATTGTTCTATTTTCTTTCGACAGCCAATTGCAAGATGATTGTGACAAATGTTCGGTCCCATCCACTGCAATACCCATTGAAAAATTCAAAAACTGAACTTTTGGTTTTGGGGGTGTGTCTTTTGGGCATTATATCTCGGCCATTCCTGGCAAGCTTTTTACAAGGGAGTGTTAAATGAAAGCCCAAGACCTAGGCAACAAAAATGTTATTCGAAAACTTTCAAAATGGTCTGATTTGGCACAGTAATGATCCAAAAAATCATGCCGAGATACTTTTTGTTGCCAGGTTGGATATTGTTTAAAGCAAAAAGTAAGGACTGGACCAAAAAATTATGCAATGGTATGTGCATATCGACAGGGTTCCACAAGTGTCATATAAGGTGGAAAAGGGAAATTTTGATGTAAAAAGTACACCATTTTGGGGCATTCTAATTTGTACCTTCAATTATAATCATAGCTTAAACGTGTAAGAGTCAAAATGAATGCCACAAAATAACAAACCAAAAATGAGATGTTACTTTTATCTTAATACATGGCAGGGGTACAAAGATATAAAACAAATAAATGCAAAAGCCCCGAATATCAAAAATCCCTATACTTTAACACATCAGTAGGCACCTCATCCAGAGGCACCACCCTATCTGACCCCAACTGAATCAATTGCGGACAACTTAAAAAGTAAAAATAGCACAACAATTGAATCTGTTACCATTTTTAAAGCTAGATAAATTCCCCTTTAAAATGAAATATAAATCAGATGAATACCTAAACTTGGTTATTATGATACAATAAACAATGTTTAAAAAATATTTGTGAAAATGTAAACCAACCCTCATTTTGTATGTACACCCCAACTCTTGGCGCAGACCATAACTAATGGTCTAATTTAATTTCTTGACCCTGAAAAACATAGTTTAGACACAAGAATGAAGTA
>JAMKCH010035677.1:0-14879 GCA_023653785.1 Ophioderma brevispina
TTTTGGTGAAATATCCAAATTAGGCCCATAAATATACAATTGCTACTTTATTAGCATATCATGCGGCGCCCAAAACCTAATCAGAGCGATAGTACATGATTCCCTCCCCCCCCCCTCGCCAGTTTCATCAAAACGGACTTATGGATTCTTCAGATAGTTTGTTCACAAAGTTTTTGGGTAAAACTCCCCCAAATAACTCATTAATTTATGTAAATTAGGTACCTATTAGCATATGCCACTCCCGTAATCTAATCAGATGATGGGCATGGCAGTCCGATCCCACCCCCAAAGTTACATCACCATAGACCTGAATTGTCCTCATGTTATCGCGTTCACAAGATGTGTTGGAAAATACCACCCCAAATTTAACTCATTATTATGCAAATTAGGTACCAATTAGCATATGCCACGCCCATAATCTATCAGATGAAGGGCATGGCATTCCGATCCCACCCACCAGTACATCACCATAACCCTATGGGTCTCATGTTATCGCGTTCCCAGATGTGTTTGACGCCCCGCCGACGCCGCCGACGCGGACTGGATAGCATAAATCCCCCTTCTCTGCTTTTCAAGCCAGGGGATAAAAACTGAAATTTGCAAGACCGGGTTGCAAATCATGGTTGCTATCAATATTAAGTATAATCAAAAATGTAGGAAATCAAAAAAAAGTTGTCATTGATATGTTATTTTGATCCGACAAACAATTTTAAACCATATCTACAGGGAACACCTGAACTGAAAAAGTGCTCTGACCTCCAGGGTCCACTGGTGCAAATGGCTAGTCTTCACGGATAACTATCCTAATTTCATAATTGATGGGTAGGAGATATGAATGACCTTCAAGCAGAATGTTAGCTTTAAGAGGTCTGAGATGTTCAATTGAGGATAAATGACGTTTTCATCTCGGCCATTTTGTTCAGGAAAGAATGGACCAAGGATTTAGTGATGTGGAAAAACCTATTACATGTAAGCCATGAAAACTGATGATGTGTGCACATAATGGAAACAGGTGGATGATTATGTATAACATTTGACACACCTATAGCTACACATACAGACAAGACAGACAGACAGATACACACTACCAAAGCAATCCTTATAGCCCTCTTGAGATGACAACCAAAATGAGATGAGATTTCTGTAATGCGCATACCTGAGTAATCACATTACTAATACTTGGGGGGCGATTAACCCTTCCACCCTGGGGGATGATACTCGGGCGAGTTATGGGGCGGCGGGTTATGGGCGAGTTACTGTTAGACATTGGGCAGGTTACTGTTAGACCATTGTGCGAGTTACTGTTAGACCATGGGCGAGTTACTGTTAGACCATTGGGCGAGTTACTGTTAGCCCAATGGGCGAGTTACTGGTAGACCAATGGGCGAGTTACGGTTCGACTGTACCAATTGTATTATAAGCTGAAAAGTCACTTGCTGATAATAAAATAATTTTTCCAACTTTAGTTTTTCCACTACCCTTTTGTCCTAAAAATGAAATACATAGAATAAAGCAAATCAGTAAAACAATAAACAATTAACAAAACCAAGTAATGTTCTAATCATAACTCGCCATTGGTCCCCAACATTACTTCGCCCATTGGTCCAACGGACCCGCCATTGTTCTAACAGTACTCTCCCAATGGCCTAACAGTAACTCTCCCATAACTCAATAACTCGCCGCCCCATTACAACACCAATTAGAGCTATATAAAGTAGTGGTTTTGAGGTGGCTTCCCAAATGACCTGTGGCCATGTGGTCATCTCTCAAAATCACTGACCTAAGACTATAGGCTTGTTAGCACTCATTAGAATGCGTTTTTCATATTCTGATATGAGCCTAAACTAGTCATGAAATTCTTACTTGATTTTGGATACTTTTCGAAAAAAGAAATTTTTTGACTAAAGTCACCTGCAGATGCAAATGTTTAAAAATTCAAAACCTCTATACTCTGTTCAGGGTGTAAGGTGGAACATGAACCCATTCTTTTTGGCCACTTATATCCATACAATTTGTCAGAGATGATGTTCCAAGTTGTGCCAAATACAATACACTCAAGCTACAACTACACTATAAATACCCTAGGGTTGCATTAATGTACAGGTCATCCCGAGCAGTATCTCAATTTACTTTATCAGAGGTTATGTTTCATCTTAAGTGAACACACTATGCTATCATAGTAAACATTTCCAGAGATTACAATTATGCCTTGGTCTTTCCTGGTGTTATCTCTCAATTTACTTTATCAAAGGTCCGTTTCACATCTTAGCTTATAGTGAACACACTATAGCTCTCATAGTACATTTAACCATAGATTACATTATTACCTTGGGTCTTTTCCCTGGTGTTTCTCATGTACTTTTCAAAGGTCACTTTTCTATCTTATATAGTGAACACACTTTAATAATTACTCTCCTCCTCTGGTTTGAAATATCTGCGTCCTTTCACGAAGCCGATTAGTTGCGTTCCTGAGAATGACAACCAGGTGATGATCAAAATGTTCATGATTTGCAGCATAAATAAGGGTGCTTTTTCAACGAAAGTTGGCGTGTTCAATTTGATCTACTTCCAATCTTAAAGAAAATCCAAACCCAAACCAAATTGTAGAGTCAGAAAATGAAAGAGACCATTTAGAAGTTTGCCTGAACGGTTTGAATATTATGTTTTTTCTTATGTTGAAGGATGTGAATCAGAAATTCCACATCCAACCTCTGTGTGAAATGTGTGGAATGTTTGTAAATAGGGGGTTGGTTTTATGGGTAAATTAATACAGGTAAATTTTGAATCAGGTCAAATTGTGTTAAATGTACACAATTACATTGGGCTCGTTTAAGGAGGTAAAAAAGGTACAGTAGGGTCTAGCGTTCCGGCATTTAGTTACACAGTTATGAAAAAGAACATCACGGGTCCCAGGACCACAAGTGTCGTTTTCACGTAGCGGTTTGGGGGAGGGGCCAAAGTGTCAATTTGAGGTCACCAAGGTCACCAACATATCATCCCACAACCTTCCCCTCCTTTCCACTAAGTTACATCATCATAGGACTACGGAACTCAGACGACATGCAATTATACGGTTTAATATTCTAACCACCGACACAAATAGCTACACAGATATACGACCAGAGGAATCCCTAGGTGACTTCTGCAATTCTTGCAGACAGACACAAAAAAATGGAGCGCAGAATGAGGAGAAAACTTAGGAGAGTTGGCCTAAACATTATTGTATGCACCTTAGAAATTCTATCAAGGAATGTAAAAGTAGTATTTCAACTAGCACACTACAATGAAATAATGAGATAAGATATTAAAATTTATGATTTCAATTCCTAATTAGTACCACACGGAATAACATACCGCCAAAAGGTCATCAGTAATTCCAGGTGGACTACCAAGTACACACTGCCATGCACATCAACCCGAAATACTCCCCATAGAGCACTCCTATCTAGGTTGCAAATATTGACCTTACACAATCTGGAGCTGTCAAAAGTCATTAACTACTCATACTTTGTGGACTGTCTTGGTGGAAAACTTAATTTATATGAAGTGCATAGTTTTTTCACCATAGAATACTCTTTTCATTTTTAAGTGGTTTATTTTCAACAAATTTGCAAATTAACACAGAAACAAAGAAATAAAGATGCATAAATATATTAATATAAAAGAGTGAATAGACGTTACTTACTTTGTAAATGTAAAGGAGTGAAAACAGGGTACTCACCGCAAAAGAGTGAATTTTGTAAAAATCACTCCCAAATCATTACACGGAAATCACGCTTTTGGAGTGATTTTTACAAATTTCACTCCTTTTGGTGAGTAAAAGTTCACTCTTTCACATTAAAGAGTATATATGCGAATAGATTTTGCAAAAATAGCAGCTCACACCAATTCCATGAAAATTGATAATCGTGAAACAATTCATACACAAAAGTGATGGCTTACAGTATTTTTTTAATATAATCTGTATTATTTACGGTATGCCCTTTGGTAGAGCTTAAAATGAACTTCTTTTGCCTTTATACCCTTAAAAAAAGTGACTTTTCTTTCATTATTCATAATGTAGCACTCAAGTCAGTACATTGCGACATGCATGTTTAACTCATTAAGACTTAAGTTAAGTGAAGAGAGATCTTCAATAAAAGGTGTCCGAAAAAATGTTCAACTTCGTGACTTTTTTGTTTTTGGCACTGGTGTAAAGCTTATAGTCTTTATATAAAAAAATATCCCATCTGAAAGGATTAAGCTGTGAACTGTTTCTTTGGTACAGGAAACGTGGTGAAATAATTCTAATTTTGTATAGGTAAATAAAAAATTTAGCCTAGGTTTTATATTGAAATATAAGCTTATAAAAATCACCTTTGTTTTAACTTTTAAGGCATTTCTAAAATTACGAGGGAAGAAATCCTTGAGTGTCCGTCTATATGAAATCACGACATATGACACCTTCCATGGATGTCCAAAATCTCACGTTGCAACTTTAATGAAACTTTCAAGATAGAAACCGAGATTTGCCTTTTGCAGGGCTGAGGATCACAAGAAAATCCTTTGTGTTAAGGTTTAAGTAATCAATACAAGGCAAATCAAACACCACCACCACCACAACCAAGCCATTTCAATTCAAAAGTCTCCCTTACTTCACTTCACACGTTTTCCCATTTTTCCATTCATTTTTGTTTTAAAACTACTTTTATAATTGTTTAATTGAATTATTGAATATGGATAATGATCTGCATTTAACTTCCATGTTTGAATCCTGTGTCATAATAACAACTTTTTGGGGTCTTTGCATACTGTTTTTGTTACTACCGTCCACAGGGAACTTGCATAATGTATTTTGCCAAGTCCGGGTTTTGTGTTGAAAATAAAGTTGAAATAAAAAACATATTTGGTGATGAATTTTTATTTGTTAATCCAATTAGAGCAAGCACCCCAGTGAGTCATATTGGTTTCTAGGGTCCTGTATTTTGACTAATCGTTACCCAATTTTCAAAATGACTGAAAATGAGCCCTGAGGCTGAAACATGCACACCCATCACTTACTTTATTATGAATTGAATACATTATCCTCTCAATCATAAGGCCTACCCATTTGGTAATTTTTTTTTCTCATTCTTAAATTACCCCATTTTTAATAAAAATGTTAATGCCCATCTTTAATATTTGCCAAATGTATGTCAATTTGTGTTTTTATTATAAGTGCAATTATAACAATAACATTTAATTCTTTAATTAACAACATGTCCACCAAAGTGCTCAGGTGCCACTGTGGAGCACCTAAAGCTGCTATAACACATGTGTAAATCCATCAGAATGACAAGAAAAGCATTTATGGACAGAAATTCAATTTTAGTGGCACAGTAACCAAGTTCTCAGAGAAAATCTGCGATACTGGTAGGATCGGCAACCAAAATTACAAATCCACACTGACTCCACGTGGAATCGACTCCCACAATGGATGGTTTCTGATTTTTACTAATAGCTCTTGCATGTCCTACTTTACAATTGTCAAAATTGGAGTACCACGCTTAAAATTATTCTAAGAAATAAAAGAGAATTACAGGGTCAAACTGCTATGACACAGATGCACAAGCACACCAGCAGAATGCACACTACCACAGTAGCCTATGTGGTAATCCACAAACAAATGACGACAAAAGTCGCCCAATTGCAATAGAGCATACCCCCATCCTTCACTGACTCCCCAATGGCAATATAAAAATTGAGTCCGCCTTCATAAATGACCATCAAACATTTTTCCTTGTGTGAGTTTGGCCTGGATGAATTACCCCCCCCCTACCCCCCCCCTTTACCCCCCCCCCCAATGGGTACACTGACCAACATGCATGGCTCACCCTCATGGTTTTTTCTGAAACGGAGACTAACTTTAGACCTGGGAATTAAACCCATGGGTTAGTCCTACATGAGAGGACTTTTTTTCCTTACCACATCCTATAAAAGTTTGCGGTAACGGGTGAGAAAATTCCTCATGGAAAGGCTGTTCCAGCCATCCATAAGGAATTTTCTCACCTGTTCCTTTAACTAACTTTCACAGTATTTTGAAAGGAAAAAAGGTCCCCTCTTGTGCAGGACTAACCTGGTTTAAACCCAGGTCTAAAATTAGTCTCCCTTCAGAATACCAGCTAAAGTGTCCAACTTCAAAAACAGGCCTGTGACATGTGCCAGGACAATTAATGGGTAATTGAATCTGGGTGCATATTATCATGTGAGTGGTAAATTTCAATTAATGTTCATTATTTCTCTTTGATGATATGGGTAGAGTCGCAGACATAGGCCTGCTCGGATTTCAGGTGTTGTGTTGTTTTTTGCGCTTGTATTGCTATTATATCGCAACAGGCGAGGGGTCTGGTCTTGGAGATTGTTTATCAGTATAGGTTGAGAAGCAATGAGTCAATATCTAAAGGTTCTAAATTTGGGGAAGTCAACAAAGTGGGTATGAGATGTGCAGCTCCAAAGTGGTTATCTACTTGTGGAGAACCCTAGAACCGCATAAACGAATAATATTATACAGAAATTCCATAAAAATAATTTATGACCACATATAGAGTGGTTTCATCAAAAAACAAATGTTGTTAACCAATAAAATGCTTCAAACCCATCTAGTCTGACCATGCGTATTTGAAAACCCGCAGTTGGTAGGCGTACGGCAGGCACGTGTGTCTACATGCCATAAGGAAATACACATTATGAAAGCGTCACTGGTGATGGGTGTATGACGCTACTGTGGCGCCTCGTATCGTTAGCTAAACACGTATACATATCCCATTATGCAAACTAGTGCGGAATTTCAAATGCTGGCATGTTTTCAGACAAAATCTTTTTAATTCATTTTTATGGTTTAGTAACATTTCCGTTTTCAAATGAACCACTCGATTAGGGTTTTCAAAAATTATTTTATAGTGTATATATATAAAATTTATCTTTAATACAGGTTATCCTTTAAGATTTTATGGTAAAGCTAGTCTCTTACAAAAACTTTCTGAAAAATGTTATTCCCAAATTGTACCCAAAAAACTTTAAAAAGTGTTTCATTTTCATTGTTTTGTGGAAAATTGTAAAATATTCCCAAAATTGGAAAAACATAGTTCAATTTTGAACCGAAATGGTTGTGCATAAATCCAGGCCATTAAGTATATTTTTGGTGATCTATTTTCAAGAAAGATGTCATCTGCTAGTTCGCAGTTTATGAATGAGGCCAAAGGTCAACATGAGGTCATCAACATTGGCACCGCGCCGCCCCGCCCCCTCCTTTCACCAAGTTACAGTATCGAAGCCCTTACGGAACCCATACGACATGCAATATATTAAGGGTAATAACATTTGACCACGACAACACACACATATGACCAGAGTAATCCCTATTGTGCCTTCTGCAGGATTTCACACCTCTACTTCCCCAACTCTTACTGGCACTGGACATTGTTAAAATTATTGGGCCACATCTCTAAGTTGACTCAAAAAAGGCTCGGATTTGGCTAAAACGACTAATTTTGATCTGGATTACTTTCGTAATTGTTGGGGTGCATGTGTAACTCCTAATTGTTGATTACTTATTTTAAATTTTTTAGGCTGAGTACATATCTCTCTCTCAGGGAAAATGGTCCTTGATTCCTATGCAATTATGCATTCCCGCGGGTGTGCTGGTCATCGTGTGCCGATATCTCACCAAGGAGCTGGTCAACCCTTGCAATTCCACATGCTTGGCAGACTGTCCATACCTAGATCTTCTAGACGGCTGACGTTTAACGTTTTACCAGTCGCACGATAGTGACAATGAGAGTTTCCTGACGTGCGGTTGTACATGGTAGTATAGACAGTTTAATTAGAGGGTGCACTTACATATTTGGTGTGGAGTCTTAACCCCTCGTTCTAACTTGACCTCGTCTGACCTAGGAAACTGTCAGAAGTTTTTTCGTCTGATTAAAAAAATTGATGAATCGAGGCAAACAGTGCGCAGTAAATCACCAGATTAAGTATATTTTAGCTGAAATTGTAAGAGATTTCAGGTACTTTACGTGTACAAGGAGCATTGTGCACATAAAGATGCTGTGTAGGCCTTGGCAATCTTCATCAGAAATGCCCATGCTGAATATGTAAAAATTGGAGTGCGGGAAACGATCAAAATTCATCACCTTTGGTGATTTTAATATACCTGGAGATGCATACCTGCTAGATTTATATTTCGTATGTTTAAATCGTAAATTTTTATGAAAAGTTTTGGCACTACATGAATTGACTTTACATTACGTCTTTTTTCCTGGCCTTGTTTCTGAAAAATTTGATATTGACTAAACATACAGAATTTGTTATTCTTCTTACTTACCCGAGGCAAGAAAGTATGATGATAAGGGCTGCTCACTGTTCTAGTTAGAAATAGTGATGTTTATGTCCAATTTTTTTCAATCAAAGTGCATATAAGCCCTAATTCCTGATGAAGGGAGCCCTCTTTGACGAAAATCCTGCACCATGCATACCTATGACACATGTACAATATTTAAGGACAATTTAAGACAATCGGGATGTATTTTTGTTAATCAATCATGCATATGTTTCCTTCCTCCCATTTTTTTCTCAGTAGAAATGAATGCGCGAACCGTGTCTCCGGACGTGTAGAAATCTCTCCGTCAAGAATTTTGGGCAAGGTGGAGAAGGGAGCCGTTGACAAAGAATGCGGGAAGTGGCGTGGTGGTTTTGGCAAAGCTTGAACGGCAGATATGGAAAGGTGAATGTAACCACTTTTTAGAGGAGCTATATAGGGACCCTGAATTACTAGTGACCCTATGAATTCGGCCGTCTTTAGGGAATTAGTACATGGACGTGCAGTTTTTATTCCATAAGACGGCTCAATTCAACAGGGTTACCAGTGACCCATTTCATTTAATGCAGAAAGAAGGCTATACCAAAACACTCTTAACTGCACATTTACTGTAGCAATATAAGTTAAACCGGCCATTGTTCATTTTTTTTTCTCTCCGCCTTTGTGTGTGTGAGTGAATGGGTAGTGATGGAAATTGGCCATTGTGACTGTCTCAGGTTTTTGAATGGCCGTTGTTTTGTGTTCTCCCATTGGTGGTCATGTCATAATCTGGACAATGTCTGTTGCATGTTTTTGTGAAACAAGTGTATTAAAGTACTACCAAGATATAGATCATCTTGGATTATCGAAATTTTTACCTTAGCAAATCATCCGAAATACAAAATTATTTTGTGATTTAAAGTGTCAATGAGTGATACCCCCCCCCCCCAGAAACTCAGAAAGAGAAATCAAGGACAATGAGCAATATGTCATTTTTTTTAAAGAAACCCTGTATACAAGTTTATAAGAGACAGATCTCGTTGAACCATTATAGAAAGCAAAGAAATCACTTGAGTTTTAAACACTCTTACAAAGCCTTGATTACATGCTGTCCTCAGTGCTATCTCCAGTAGATAGCATTACGCTATCATGATAACATCCATTATTTTCTGTAAATATACGCAACAAACAGTTTTTGAAATCTCTTTTAAATGCTCGTGTATGTTCTGCAAGATTACAAGTTAACAAAAACATGTTATTTTCAAATGTGCGGGGGGGGGTTGGAAGATTTCACACACGCCTCATTACCTGACACACCCCCCCAACACTACTGCCTGACATTTGTTTAAAATTAGTGACAGTGGGCAACAATCCTCTAAGTTGACTCCAAAAAAGGCTCGGATTCGGCCACATTACTGTAATTTTGATCTAGATGTACTTTCTAGGGTTTTTCTTAAAGGTGCAATTAAAAAACAGACAAAAAATATTTACTTTATTTTAATTTTTTTAGGCGGAGTACTTATCTCTCTCTACAGGGAAAATGGTTGAATTTTCTATGCAATGTATGCCATTTTCCGGGGGGTGCTGTCATCGTGTGCCGAATCGTCACCAGGGCAGCTGGTCACCCTTGCAATTTCCATGCCTGGCAGACTGTCAATACCAATATCCTCTGCAACAACTGACATGAGGTCCGAGATCCGCACGAATAGTGAAGAAATGATAGTTTCCTTACGGTGCTTTTGTACATGTAGTATAGGCAGTTTAAATAGAGGTTTGCGCAAACCTGCAATTCTTTGCAGACGACCCAAAACCTCAATTAACGACCTATCAGGTATTCACTTGAAAGATCAAAAATTCTAAAATTTGCAGGATGGCGTTAAATAATTGAAGAATAAGTCTGTAGGGCTTTCAAAGGTATATTTTCCAACTGAAAAATTGACGAAAAAGAAGAAAACCCAGTGTTCCTAAAGATAAAAAAGCCCCATTGAATTGTGTTGTAGTAAGTGGTCCGTACAGACAGTATTACTAAAATAATCCTGAATTTTGTCCTTAAGACTTATTACTTACAGGTATGGGGGGTATGATACCTATACTTACTGTTTTTTTAAAGATTTTGTTCGATTTTCTGATTTAGCAAATCACTGATAGTGCCTTTTAATGGTTCTGATAAGACAGGTATTTTTGGTTCGTTATATGTTTTTTCATCTACATGATCCCTTTAACTAAGTAATACATGAACGTCCTACAAGAGTGTGTTTTCTACTGCTGGCATGGCAAAAAAATAGTACATGGGGAAATGTAATTAATGGCTTTGGTTTAGTTTTTTTCATATACAATTTTGACACCAATGTTGTTCCACAACATAATTCACGGAGAATCTGACAATTCATGGTGTCCCTTTTTTTAAAATTTGTCTTGGGTGTTTTTATAAGGGGGGGGGGATTTGTACAGGGGTAAACTATAAAGTGTTACATTGTTTTAAATATATACCAAATAATTGAGTCAATTCACTTTTGAATGAAATGACAGTAAACCTGCTGAAATTTGATGGCACCTGGGTCCCGACCACATTCCTACAGTAGTCTGGAAGAATGCACTTATTCCATGACCAACTGTTAGAAGTTTGTAACAACACCTACGTGGGAAACAAACCACTGCCTTTTCAACATATTCATCATTCCTCTACCAAGAAAGGCGACAATCCACAACCCCCAAACTACAGAGGATCACACTGTCACCACTGCTCAAGATCTACAACTCCATGCTGCTCAACAGAATCACTCCTCATATAGATCCCCATTCTCAAGACGGAACCAGAATGGTTTGCAGGCATAATCACACTCCATCAGATACTTGCCCTCATAAGGATCATAAATAGTTGAGAATTGTTTTTTTTTTTTCCAGAGAAAAAGCTCAATTTGTTTTTTTAGGATTTTTTTCCAAGGCTTTTGACAGTGTAAACAGGAATGTAATGCTGCATAGTCTCATCTCCCAATGAGACTGTCAAGGCAATTGCCATCTGTATGATAACCCATCTATCTTTTGTGCACACCATTGATGGCCCACAAAGGAGTTCCTAACACTACTGGAATCCTCCAAGAAAATACTCTTGCTCCTATCTCTTCATAATCGTGGTGATTACATCCTCAGACAAGTCCTTGACATCATGAACGACAAAAGACCTCACCATCAAAACCCAACATTCTAGACCGTCACGCAAGTCAGTATCCTCACAGACCTTGACTACGCAGATAACCTAGCTCTAACAGCTGATCTGATCTGTGGTGCACAAGAACTACTAACATCACTTGAGAATGCCTCAGACAAAGTCGGCCTACAATCTAAATGCCAGAGACTGAAATGACTGTCAATGAGAGATGAATCATCAAACCTATCTGCACAGCAAATGGTAGCCAACTCAAAGAGGTCAAGGACTTCAGTATCTACGGTCCCCTATTGGTGACACAAGCAGAAAGACTTCCTGTCATCAAGGACAGCTGGACTGCCTGCAATAAACAACAACCACTTATGCAATCTGGTATCTCCCAATTCAACCAAGCTGAAATTCTTTAGAGCCTGTGTGAGAGTATCCTGTTATCTGGATCGAGACCTGGACCATTAAGAAATAGCTCAGGATAGACTGGATGGCACCTTACACCAAGCTTCTTATGCGGGTACAAAGCATACCTGCGTGAGCACAAGACCAAGCACAGATATATGGAGCTACCCTCCAATTTCATCTTCTGTTGCCCAACAACGCGTGCACATTTGCCGGTCACTGTCATCGTGCGATGGATCAGTCGTCTCAGACGTCACAGATTGGAAGTTTTACTTGCTAAAACAGGGTTCGTCGCCCCTTTAACTAAATGAGGGGGAGCTGCTCGAGAATCCGCAGATTACACTGATACCACAACTTAATGACAACAGGGACATTTGGCGTTTATGGGGAACGCAGCTCGCTGCGGCCGTTAGATAATGATGGCACGCACAGCAGTAGTGTATGTCTTGGCAGCTTCTTGGCGTGCCTTCCGGGTCTAACGTGCCCTATCAAGCTGTTTTCTACCAGGAATAGCATTATGCAACACAGCAAAAACCCTTTTCAGAGCAAGTTTAATTGCTGTACTGCACCACTCTTTAAAATAACAGTCGGTCCTGTTTCTACTTAGCCGGATAACAGATCGCGCCGTGCCGCTTGTAAATGGCCCAGTAGAAACAATGGCATTGTCCATTTAACTGCTTTTCCCTGCGTTTGACTCTCAAGATGTGAGCCCTGTGTGTTATGAAGGTAACACCACATGAATCAAACATAAACCTCCACTAATGGAACTATTTATGGCTGCCCAACATCTTAAGAATGGAACATCTTTGTATAATAATGTGTCTTTAAACAAGTGGCTGTGTAGATGGGCTTCAAGTAATCATTTATCTTTTCAACCATGTATGAATGACAAGCCACTGACCAATTCTTTACTTCCATTTTATGACCATATATGAAGCAGTGTGGACTACATTAAAGGTGATCACTCCAAAAATTATTTTATCTTCCTATTTAAAAATGCACTGGCAAAGGGCTGTCTACTCCTCCGGTGTCATTAGCTTTAGCCTTTAGCATCGGCCTCTTTGCGCAGTATCATTTCACTACCCACAACACTGCGAGTTACTTCTCAATAACTCCAAATCTTGTTCAAATCGCAGCCCTGTTCATCGCAAGTGAAAACGACACGTACGTTTATGCCGACAACTACGATTCAAGGCCGTTTTGCACCCTCTATATATGACTCATTTCTTGATTGTTCCTACCTGCAAGTGAAACGATAGGCATTCTAAAATGTGCATGTTTTTCCTAAGTAGCGGCTACCATTACGTCCCTGCTATCGTTCAGGTAAATATGAACGCATTTTACGGCCAATTACACAGCAACCATGGCATCCCAACCGCAAAATGGCCGCTCTATACCTTCCCTGTTACGTCAGCGTAGACAGCCCTAATTTTTCCTAACTAATTATGCAATTTAATTCAGTAAAGCTGACTCAAGATTTTCCGAGGGGGGGGGTGTTGGTGGGGGGGGGTGGCGCCCTCAATCTTCTAACAAATAATGCTTTTTGCATTTTACCCTTCTAGGAAAGTCACACTTTTGTAATATTTTCCAGATCCAGAATTTTTGTTATAACAAGTACCTATATGTTAATAATTCACATAAATTTTACTACCAATCAAAATTGAAAAACCTGTTTCCATTTCCAATTTTGGAATTGTGCATTTCAGGTGACTACTTTATTTCTTGTTACTACTTTAATTAATACACAAAAAAGTAACATTTTCAAAATCCTGAGTCCCCTTGTAAGGTGGGCCCCTACTCTCTAATTTCTTAGATTAAAATAATATGACAAAACCTAAATTTTGTATTAGATTTATATTAATGTAGTTTTGATTTAAATTTTTATCATAAACTTCAGATTTGTCCCTGATACAATCAAATTAGATTAGTTTTTTAATCCAAGAAAATTATAGAGTATATATGAGTACAAAATAATCTAAACACATTCTTCCTGATATGTGTCAAGATAAAAAAATACAAAAATTTGAGTCTTTACTGAAGGTTTCCACTCAGCATATTAACATAATCACTAAATAGTGTTTTTAAATATTTTGTTTTTACATTTCTGACTAAAAATATCCCCGGCTTTTCCAAAACAAACCACAGGTCTTTTTGCCATCCACCTTTCATTCACTCATCTTTTATAACTTCATAACCTCATATGACCGTTGACCTTGTATTTGCACCCTTGACCCCACTCTCATATGATGGTTCCCAAGGGGCATCTATGATCAAATTCTGTAGAAACTGGACTTTTATTTCTGAATGAGAAATTTCTCTAAACTAACCTTTAACATAGCCACACGGCCACATGGTCAAACAGAATTAATGGACTGCTAGGTTTCGCCTCCTCTTTTTGGGGAAAAACAGCTTTCAGGATGAATTGAAAGAAGAATTGGACATTTTTACAGCCAAGATACATAAAGGGAATAAGCAGCTCAGTTGTTATTTTAAAAGCCCATGAACTTTGTCGTTTGATATTCTCTCAACCAAGACCGAGGAAGAGCAGACCGTGTAAGCCCATACGAAATACATAAAGATTATGAAATATAATCCACAAAAAATATCTGAAATACAAATCCGAGTGATTATCTGAAGAGCATTTGGTTGTGTTGAAATATTACGACAAGCCAAACTAGCTGTAAACAAACAAGTAGCATACACATGAATCTTATCATCATCATCCTCATCATGATTAATACCAGCAAACACTGGTACTATTTATAAATACCAAGAAACTCTGGGACTACACACAATCGGTTGATCCGTAGCGTAAGCATTCATTCAAGAAATCAATCACGCACTGAAAGGTAATGCATTCCTTGTGTCAGGAAAGGTTGTCTACTCAAAAAAGGGTTAAAAACACTGTGAAGTAGACATTCCTGCCCTCATAACATGTGTAAGGGAGATGGATTGGGGCGTTGACATTACCTTGCCGGCCTGGTCAACTTTATGAACTTGTGGCTT
>JAMKCH010035678.1:0-17953 GCA_023653785.1 Ophioderma brevispina
TTCGATGCAGGGTATCTAAAATTACAAGGTGCCTATAATTTTCGTCAAAACATGTGCAACTTTAATCATGCACCCCTCCCTATCACCTTCAAGTTTTTCTAGAAAATTCGAATTTTTCCTAGGTTTTACCTATGTTGCATATTATACTGCTACGTTTTGCGTTAATGCAAATCTTACGATTTTTACTGAGTAGAGTCACTAAACAGAAATAAATATTAAAATTTTAATAGAAAAATTTTTAAATTTGTTATATTGTTGTTGTTTATCCTCGTATCATTACCACATCAATTATATTTTCAGATTTTTCGACTATATAACCGCTGTATTGGATTTTTACGGTTTTTGCGTTGAGTTGCCCCTTTTTCCACAACTCAATGGAAACGTAGCAATTTTGTAACGTTTTACGGTGATGCAACTTTTAATCGATTTTTTTTTCGATACAGGCTATCTAAAACTGAAAGAATACTTTGATAAATTTATCGTCAAAAACCTGGTGGGCAAATTATCATGCACACCTCCCTATCAATTTCAAGTGTTTCTAGAAAAAGTCTATTTTCCCTCATTTTTTCTGCCAATTTGGCACATGGATTGCTGACGTTAAATCTAATACATTTTAATGAGTATCAGCTACCCAGAAATAACTATATAAATTTTAATACAAACGTGGTACAAACTATCATGGCTGCCCTCTCACCATTCCCAAGCGTTTTTCTAAAAAGTTTAATTTTTTCCGATTTCGCCTATAATAACGCTGTATATGGATTGTTCCGTTTTGCGTTCAGTTGCCCTTTTTTCCACATCTCCACGCAAAAGGTCGCAAAGTTGTTACGTTTTGCGGTGATGCAAATTTTATCGAATTTTTCGATGCAGCTATCTCTAAAATTAAAAATGCCTATAAATGTTCGTCAAAAACATGGTGCCCACCTTTAATGCACACCTCCCTATCAATTCAAGTGTTTCTAGAAAATCGAATTTTCTAGGTTTTTTTCCCCTCATGTTCCAATATGGATGCTACTTTTGCGTTAATGCAAATCTTAATGATTTTTTTTATGATTAATCACTAAAAGAAATAATATATAAATTTTAATAGAACTGCGGTACAAACTATCATTGCTACCTGCTCTAACCATCCAGCGTTTTCTAGAACATTTTTATTTCCTATAGTTTCGCCTCTATAAACGCTGTACTAATGGATTAGTTACGTTTGCGTTTGAGTTTGCCCCTTTTTTCCAGATCTCACCGCAAAACGTAGCACATTTGTTACTTTTTTGGCGGCGATGCCAATTTTATCGAATTTTTCGATGCAAGCTAAGCTCTCTAAAATAAAAATACCTATAAATTTTCGTCAAACATGGTGCAAATTATCATTGCCACCTCCCTATCAATTTCAAAGATTCAGAAAAGTCGACTTTTTAGTTTTTTTACCTATGTTGCATATAATACTGCTACGTTTTGCGTAATGCAAATCTTACTGATTTTTAATGAGTAACACTAAACAGAAATAACTATATAACCTATTTTTAATAGAAACGTGGACAACTATCATGGCTACCTTCTCTAACCATTCAAAGCGTTTCTAGAAAAAGTTTTTAATTTTTCAGATTTTCGCATATATAACGCAGTATATGGATTGTTACGTTTGGCGTTGAGTTGCCCCTTTTTTTCCGATCTCAACGCAAAACCTTGGCAAAGTTGTTACGTTTTGCGGTGATGGCAAATTTTTAGATTTTTTTCGATGCCGGCTATCTAAAATGAGAATACCTATAAATGTTCGTCAAACATGTGCAAATATCCTGCATCCCTCCCCTATCAATTTTAAGTGTTCTAGAAAATCGAATTTTCTAGGCTTTTTTACTATGTTGTCAATATGGATTGCTACGTTTTTGCCGTTATGCCATTGACGATTTTTCGAAGCAGGCTAGCTAAAATGAAAATACCTATAAATTTCGTCCCAAAACATGGTGCACCTTATCATGCAAACATCCCCTCTCAATTTCTAGTGTTTCTGAACAGTCGATTTTCTAGGTTTTTTAAACCTATTTGCTATGATTCGTACGTTTTGCGTTAAGCAACGCTTAAACGATTTTTAATGAGTAATCCCAACAGAAATAAATATTTAAAATTTTAAATAGAAAGTGGTAACAAACTATCATGGACTCCCTGCTGTACCATTCCAAGCGGTTCTAGAAAAGTTTTAATTTTCTCAGATGTTCGCCTATATAAACGCTGTCTATGGATTGTTACGTTTTTGCGTTGAGTTTGCCCTTTTCCCAGAATCTCAACGCAAAACGTATCAAAGTTGTTACGTTTTGCGTGATGCAAATGTATCGAAGTTTTTCGATGCAGGCTATCTAAAATGAAACATACCTATAAATTGTTCGTCAAAACATGGTGCAAATTAATCATGCACACCTCCCCTATCAATTTCAAGTGTTTCTAGAAACGTCGAATTTTCTAGGTTTTTTTACGTATGTTGCAATAGGGATTGCTACGTTTGGCGTAATGCACATCTTAAAACGTTTGTTTTATGAGTAATCACTAAACGAAATAAATATTTAAAATGTTACTAGCACAACGTGGTACACACTATCATGGCTACCTGCTCTAACCAGTCCAAGAGTTTCTAGAAGGGATTTTTTTTTTTAGATGTTCGACTAATAAACGCTGTATTGATTGATCACGTTTCGCGTTGAGTTGTCCCCTTTTCCACATCTCAATGCACAACGTAGCAAGTTGTAGGTTTGCGGCGATGCAACTTTTATATCGATTTTTTTTTCGGATGCAATGCTACTAAAAATGAAAAATAACCACATAACACATTTTCGTCAATAAACATGGTGCAAATTAATCATGCACCCCTCCCCTATCATTTCGAAGTGTTTCTATTTCTAGAAAAGTCGAATTTTCTAATTTTTTGCCAAGGTTTCACTGGATTGCTACGTTTTGCTTAATGCAATCTACGTTTTTTTTATGAGTTCATCACTAAACAGAAATAAATATTTAAAATGTTAATATAAACGTGGTTACAAACTATCATGGCTACCTGGCCCTAACCATTTCAAGAGTTTCTAGAAAAGTTTTTTTTCATATTTTCGACTATATAACGCTGTATATGATTGTTACGGTTTTTGCGTGAGAGTTGCCCCTTTTTTTCCACATCTCAACGCAAAACGTGCAAGTGTGTTTTACATTTTGCGGTGATGCAAATGTTATCGATTTTTTTCGATGCAGGCTATCTAAAATGAAAAATACCTATAAATTTTTGTCAAAAACATGGTGCAAATTATCATGCACACCTCCCCTATCAATTTCAAGAGTTTCTAGAAAAGTCGAATTTTCTAGGATTTTGCCTATGTTGCACATGGATTGCTACGTTTTGCGTTAATGCAAATCTTAACGATTTTTATGAGTAATCACTAAACATAAATTAATATAATTTTAATAGAAACGTGGTACAAACTATCATGGCTACCTGCTCTAACCATTCCAAGCGTTTCTAGAAAAGTTCGCCGGTTCGAATCCGGCCAAGCGCACATGTTTTTTTTTTTCAACACTATCGTGCGCTGGCCATCTCCATGGAAAGATTAATAATATATACAAAACGTAGCAATGTTGCTACGTTTGCGGTGATGCAAATTGTATCGATTTTTTTTTCGATGCAGTCTATCTAAAATGGTGCGATTATCATGCAATTTCATGCAATTTCAAGTGTTTCTAGAAAAGTCGAATTTTCTAGGTTTTTTACCTATCTTGCATATGGACTGCTACGTTTTGCGTTAATGCAAACCATATATTTTTTAATGAGCAATCACTAAACAGAAATAAATATTTAAAATTTAATAGAAACGTGGTACAAACTATCATGGCTGCCTGCTCTAACCATTCCAAGCGTTTCTAGAAAAGTTTTATTTTTCAGTTTTTTGACTAAAAAAAAGCTGTATATGGATTGATACGTTTTGCGTTGAGTTGCCCCTTTTTTCCACATCCCAACACAAAACTTAGCAAAGTTGTTACGTTTTGCGGTGATGCAAATTTGATCAATTTTTTTCGATGCAGGCTATCTAAAATGAAAATGAAAAAAATCTAAATATCTTTAAATTTTCTTCAAAAACATGGTGAAAATTATCATGGAATCCTCCCCTATCAAATTCAAGTGTTTCTAGAAAAGCCGAATTTTCTACATTTTTGACATACTTAGGTTGCATGTGGATTGCTACGTTTTGCGTTGATGAAAATTGTAAATATTTTTTAATGAGTAATCGCTAAACAGATATAAATATATAACATTTTAATAGAAACGTGGTACAAACTATCATGGCTACCTGCTCTAACAATTTCAAGCGATTCTAGAAAAGTTTAATTTTCCTATCTCCGTCTATATACATGCTGTATGTAAATTGTTACGTTTTGCGTTGAGTTGCCCCTTTTTTCCACATCCCAACACAAAACTTAGCAAAGTTTTGCGGTGATGCAAATTTGATCGAATTTTTCCATGCAGGCTATCTAAAATGAAAATGAAAAAAATCTAAATATCTTTAAATTTTCGTCAAAAACATGGTGAAAATTATCATGGAATCCTCCCCTATCAAATTCAAGTGTTTCTAGAAAAGTCGAATTTTCTACATTTTTGACATACTTAGGTCTCATGTGGATTGCTACGTTTTGCGTTGGTGAAAATTGTAAAGATTTTTTTAATGAGTAATCGCTAAACAGATATAAATATATAAAATGTTAATAGAAACGTGGTACAAACTATCATGGCTACCTGCTCTAACAATTTCAATCGATTTTAGAGAAGTTTAATTTTCCGATTTTTGCCTATATAACTACTGTATAATTATGAATTGTATGTTACGTTTTGCGTTGAGTTGCCCCCTTTTCCACGTCTCAATGCAAAACGTAACAAAGTTGTTACGTTTTGCGGTGATGCAAATTTGATCGAATTTTTCCTTTGCAGGCTCTCTAAAATGAAAAATATCTTTCGATTTCCGTCAAAAACATGGTAATCGCTAAACAGATATAATAACATTTTATTATGATACATCAAAGAAAATGCATTTACCCGCAGCAGAAGAATATGGTCGCTTTGGCTCGCCATAGCTTTCCTTGCGCTTTTTTCCTCTTTTCAAATGCTCACTCACTCTTGGTAACCAATCTTCGCATCGTTAGCAACCAATCGGGTGTCCTCTTGAGCCGGCTTTTGTATCTCTCACCTTACAATCGTCATTAGGCTTTCTGTCAGCGTAGATGTAGGAGGTGTGGTTGATATTGCAGAAAATTCTTCCCACCCACCACACCCTCAAGTTTTGAGGTCTCATAAGTGCTTTGTTTGGCGAATGTGTTACCAATTTTACTCACATTATACTCAATTTCATGATTTTGACAGCCATAATGAGGCCATGATTTAATTTTATGTTAATGCATGATATTAGTCAAATCTAATGTTGCTAAATATTCATTATGCAGCTGCTGTTATCTAATGATTTTCAATTTTCCAGTGTGGTAACTTATTTCAAATTATATATGTCATATTGTATTTGCCTTTATATATGTACATGTAGATTTTGTCATATTAATTCTATTGTATGACAGGCAGGAATGTTAAGAACATGTGGCAATTTGTATGTGTGTGTGTTGACTTGCAGATAGGTTATTTGTAAGGATGGTTAGAGATAATTCATTTCCGACAAAAGAACAAGCTTATGTAATTCTATTATGTTGTGTTGATTTGCAGATAGATCATCTGCAGAGATGACCGGGGAAAATTGTTTTCTGGTTTCTGTATTTTTGGGTTTTGGCCTTCCCGATAATTTATTAGGTAAAGGTAGCTGTGTAGGAACTAGGAAACCCTTTTCTCTGCCAATTTCAAAACTTCGGAAAATACCCAGTGATTTGGAAATTTGCCAGTTCTCTCCTAACCTGTCATTACCTTTGACCAATTGGTAATAATGCAAATAAACGTGCTACGCTTGACAGTGAGGCACTAAATGGCACGATTTTGTATATTCTCATATTCTTCTGTCCAAGGGTAAATATATAAAATTTTAATAGAAACGTGGTACAAAGTATCATGGCTACCTGCTCTAAGAATTTCAGCGATTGCAGAAAAGTTTAATTTTCGGATTTTCGCCTATATAAATGCTGTATGTGGATTGTTACGTTTTGCGTTGGGGTTGCCCCTTTTTTCCACGTCTAAATGCAAAACGTAGGAAAGTTGTTACAAATTGCAAAATTTTAAAGATTTTTTTATGAGTAATCTTTAAACAGGAATAAATTTTACTAGAAACGTGGTGCAACCTATCATGGCTACCTACTCTAAAAATTCCAAGTGTTTCTAGAAACGTTTTATTGTTCAGATTGTTGCCTATATAAAGGATAATTATATGAGATTTAAGAAAATGATGGTTGTGGTTGAAATATTTGGTGACAGGGATGATTTCTAGGCCGAAAAATGCATTTTGGGCTGTAAATTAAAGCGAAATTATTTGTTTATATTTTTTTAAAGTAAAAAATATTACAATCTTATTTTTATGGTATCCTCTTTGTTATTGATATAGGTTTTATACATTACATTAAGGGTTCAGGCAATACTCGTTGTGGTGATATGTGATAGAAATGATTTTTTAAAGGAGAAAACGTGATTTTGGGGCTAAAATTATAGACCCTCTATATATTGTATAAAACAGAAATCTATAATATGAATGTCAGAGATTGATAGTATTGCATCCAGATGTGCAATGGTTATTTTTTGGCTGTGTGGTGAGTACGGTGGTTTGGGGTTAGAGCGTATAGGTGCGCCTGGCTACAGAGCGCGTAGCTCTGTAGCCATGGCGCCTATGTTCAAGGGTATTAGGTTTGGTAGGCATCATTTTTGCAGCAAGGTTTGAGAAGTGGTGAGTTATATTCACACCGATAATCTTTAGGCCTATTTATCTTTTATTATTTTTTTAATTCGCTGTTGCTGTTAGGATGGCATGTCCTCCTGCAACTATCGAAGACTGCAAATTAATCTCGACAATAGCTTTTATATAAGTCACGCCGTAAAGGGCCGATATATACAAAGTCACAAGGTGTTGTGGTTTAGGATATAAAAATCATTATGAGGCGGATAGTCCAGAACGCTCCTGGGTCGAATTCATATCAAATTCGGGAATGTTAAATTAAGGTCCATAACCATTACTCTAGGCCAAAATGGCAATGAGCGTTGTTCCAAAAACACACCATTAATGTCAAAACAGTTCAAAAACCCCTCATTCCCAAAACGACGTGCGATGGCGAAAATGCGATCCTTTTTCCACGTGTTTTAGTAAAGGGGATGCGTAGCGCGTATATCTGAGTGTGGTTTCCCCCGGGGCAAAAAATATACGTCAACAATGCCGTGACGTCACCACTAATCTTAACTTTTCAAAAAATGGCCCGCAAACTCATTATAAGAGTCCAATTCAAAAATCAACTGTAGAAATTCATACTTTAATAATCTAGCTTCTAGTGTAAAACCGGTTATTTGAGATAATGACCGCCCCGTGATCTGCTATTTGATGACAAAATAGAAGTCCAATTCCTGCTTTCCAAGGCCGAATGTGAAGACGTTCTACCCGATTTTGTTTTTTTTGCTCGCTGTCGCTATTGGACGCATGGCGGCGGGCTGTTAGCGTCAAGATTGAAATTTTGTTGTGCTACTATTTTAATGTTTGGATTTTTCTTAAGTGATTTTTAAAACCCAAAAAAACCCTTCCGACACCATGTAGTGTTTTGTGACCACAACCATCATTTTTTTTAATAATTATTTTTGTTTTTTTTCCTGTGGCCTTTATTATATTATCATCGTCAATTTATCTGACATTACATATAATTCACTTAATATACTTTTCAATTACAATAAATTCCCGTCAAAACGAACTCTCTTAACTCCTTAGACCCACTCCGAAGTCCAAGAGACCGAAAACAGTGACAAAACCCCCTTTGGATTAAAATTTAAATCCGTGTAAAAGGCTTCTTAAAATAAGACCTTCTGAACCAAACACACCTTAAATGAGTTAGAAACTTTTTAAGAACACTTAGAGAATTAATCTGAAACCAAAGGAATTGCTTTGAAAATCCCCAAAGGTCCCGGCCACTGATTCCAGTCACCCCAGCCCAGACCCAATAATCTAGTAATCAAGAGATAAGCCCCCCAGGAGAAAAGGCACACATATTAAACGTCAAATATGACAAAATCCCATCATTTCAAGATTTAAACAACCCCATATTCCATTAAAATATCCTCCTTTTCAGATTGACCTTTGCATTATCCTTTCGATGTCATGGTAGAATTGATATATTGATTTAAGGTCTATGTGAATCTCTGGTATCCGTTGTTTTGAACGACAATCATAGATAAACATTTTTTGTTAAATAATTATCAACCAAATGACACATTTTTACAATTTTTCCCTTTAACCATCTGTACGTGCCTAATAAAAGTAATTTGTCTTCTAAAAAGACCCTCTGATAGATCGCAATATCCTTATCTTCTATCCAATTTTCCAAATCTTTTTCCCCTCTATACAGTTTACAAATAATGCTCTAAAGTTTCCTCCTGCTTCTATATTACAGAAAGTACAAAGATTACAACTTTTAATCTTCATCTTACATAGAATTCTCATTTGTTTTCGTATAATTAATTCCTGTGTAACATTATATAATTAAACACGTAATCTTTGTATTTCTGGTAATTTTAAATGGAATATCAAAATATATTTTTCCAAGTTAAGCTGCAGAATAACATTTAACGTTGTTCCCATTTCTGTGTTATTTTTGGTTTTTCTAAAAAACCATTGTAATTTAACACCCTGGTAAAACATTTTGCACTATAACATTATTTATTCTATCTTATCGATTACTATCTTTCGAATAGAACTATCCGTGGCGTACCTAAAATTTCAAGTGTTTCTTCTTCTCAAAGTCTATCAGATTTCTGTCTATTAAGGCTGCATATGAATTCCCCCCTTTTTCCACACATCTCAACGCAAAACGTCGCAATGGTGTTACGTTTTGCGTTATGAGTAGGGATTTTTTTATCGAGGATTTTTCTTTTCGATTGCCGGCCTACTAAAAGGAAAAAAAAATTTCGGCCAAACATGGTGCAAATAACATAAAAAAACCTATCACGATTGCAGAATGTTTCTACCAAAGTCTTTTTTTCATGCGGAATTTAATTCTTTAAGAGAAATTAATCATATACAATTTTAATAGAACGGGGTGCAAACCATAGAGCTATATACCTTCCCAAATGCAATGTTTTGATAAAAATCGTTTAGAGTTTTTACCTATAATACGCCCATAACGGGTTGCTTAAGTTTTGCGTTGGAGCTTCCCCCACACCTTTTTGTGTCTAACTTGCAAGCCGAAAAACTATAAAAACTGTAGATCGCTTAAATGGCATCTCTATTTTTCTTATTATCATTACCTTCATTGAAAAAGTGATTTAGGGTCCTGTTGGCAAAACAACTATTTTTACCCCTTTTCCTAAAAATCTAAAAACCATCTTTGTGATAGAATTGATTCATCCGTTGTTACTACATTTTGCATCTTCTACGTATTTTGGGTCTATATGAGCAACTGTTGCCGTCGCATTGTTTTGCGAATCGGTTGAATTGCATACGGTTTATTTATCACACTAGTTAAGAATCCACCCCTTTCTTGATGTGTTACGAAAATCAATATGCTTTTTGTTTCTGCTCAAAATCCAACCATCCAGACAGACCACATGCCCAACAAACATGTTGTCATGGGGATAACAGTGACTCACGAGTTACGTAGGTGCCGTACCACTTTCTCATGTTTATATGGTAACTTTTGGGTAAAACATCTGATTTTGAATCATGTCGTGTAACTTGAAGAGGTTTAACCCATCACATCTTACCAAAGGGAGGATTTTGTTACAAACAACCTTTCCTAGTGAACTGTGGTGCGTCCGTGGTTGCTAAAATGTCCATAAGCTTTGTAACAAACATGCGTGAAAAGCCTCCAGCTAATCACTTCTCACTTTAGTGCATTTTAGCGAAAAAATGAATAACTCTGTTTATGTAAACTATTGTCAATTGCCATCATTTAGAGCTGACTTCATGACATTCAGTGGACCCATATTTAGGTATGCTGGACGATAAAATTTTTTGGTATAAATGGAAATTAGAAGATCGTAGCTATCCATTGGTATCAAAATCATAACCATGAAAAAAAACTCGGTTTAGAAGAGGTTAAATGGTCTGTTAGCGACGCAAGACCTGATTCCAACGAGAAATTAACCCATACTTGTGCTTTAAACAAGCAATTATATATAGCTTTTTATGACGCAAAAGGTGTTCCATATGAATTAACCATGCAGTTATTTTCTGCTTGCATATTGATATACCCCTCTCCAGTCAATTCCTTTTGTCACAAGCTTTACACTGCAAATGATACCAAGTTGAAATGCCGGCCTTTGTGAATATTTTTATTGACGAAATCATGAATCACTGATTTTTTTTGTCACAAAGAATACTTTACAATAATTATTTTACAAGGCAGCTGTAAACTCACTTATGTTTATTCCGTGAAATAAACAGAACTTTAAATAATTATGCAACTTATTTTTTTTTAACATTCCCTTTTTTTATCACTGATTAGATAAATGCAACCATGTAAGGGGAAGTGTACAGGTTGGTGGGTACATTGCATAAATTATATGTCAAGTAACGATGTCTTCTATGGGCCATCTGGCAACACCGACGACCATCTTATAACATATAGCACCAAATTGTTTTGTAGGTAGCAGTCTGTATTATACTGTAATCATTTTGATTCATTTGGGTAAATTGCTGTATGAATTGAGGCTTTGCCGCAATCGTCGCAAATTAAGAAAATAGTAGTGAGCCCTCTGTATTAGCCAAAGAACCAGTTGTTTTCAGGATGCCGCGTGTAAAATTGGCAAGTTATCCCAAATCGCCATTTTTTTCTTGTCTAAACTAATAATTTACAGTAAAATATGTGGTTTGCAACGGTGTGTATTGAATCTTTGCTATGCTTTGAGGTATTTCTGAGGAAAATTCTTTTAAATCCTCGTCTACCCCTGAGCCCTTTTTGGTACACACTCCAGAAGTGAGTGGTTTGCCACGCCTTTTGATTTTCAGTACGACTTACAATCCAATTCCTATAATTTTGCTACCACCGATAGAATTCTTTTCTTCTTTGCATTGGTATCAAAATAAGTACCCGCAACATTTCCCATTATGACGTCACTTTGATGTCATGTAGAAAAGTATGAAAACATAGCGGATAGGGGTGGAAAATTAATATTTTTGCAATGTTACATGGGACTGACTCAAACACGTTTATTATAGCACTAAAACGCTCTGAGTATAATCTCTTCCCACAAGTAGAAGCCAAAAGGGTGAAAATCGGGAATTTCTAACTTTTTTGGAGAAAAATTAATTTCCCCTAATCTACACTGTGTACTATTGAGATTGACAGTTTTGTTTTTCTCTTTAAAGGAGCGTAATGGCAATACACTTTCATTTACGTCCATTAAATAATTTAGCACCCAAAATGGGATTTGGGCAAGGCGAAAAAAATCATAAACGGAGGGTGTCAACCACCAGCCACCCCACCACCCCCTTCGGTAGACCGAGGGTTAAAAGGGATAACAGACACATTTCAGCAAAATGCAAAATTCCTGAAAATAACTGAAAATGGATGCGTGGGACTTTGCAAAATTGAGTACTAACCAGTTTTACACCACACCGAATTTTTTAATAGTCGAGAAGGTATCCCTATAGTTTGGAAGTTATAGTTTAGTCATTTCCATTCTTTTTCTTCCTTTATCTTCATTCAATGATCTTTGTATTCAGGTGGAATTTGCGCACACAGCCTTAATGATAGAAATGGCATACCGACTTTTTCTATCGATTGATTTTGTTTTTAGGACCTAAGCCACTTTTTTTGGAGGGTGGTGCAAAATTTGGTGCAGTGGCTTTTTTTATCCAATATTGCTGCTAACCATGTCCAGTGATTTCTTATAGAAGACAAATATTTGGGCGGTACTCCGGTGTTTTTAAGTACGAGTAAGTGTTAATAAAAGTAATTTGATCATTAATTGCCATAAACATCCAAATGGCTGCTCAAAAGTCAAAATATTCGCTCGGAATCATTCAAATGATCTTAATTCCTCCTCCAGTATACCTATTATAATATAAAGAAAACATCATAATCACCTAAAACATGTTCTGCAGGTGGTTCAAAATCTGTTACAACCAAATCCTCTTATGACGGCACCTATGCATTCAATATTAAGGAAAGGATGAAGTACGGAATATAGGATGAAATTTGATATACGCAATATAGCGACTCAAAAACATTATGATAGCACTAAAATGCTCTCATTATATAAAACTAGTCATTTCCCATAAGTAGAGCCAAAATCCGTGTGACAATAGGATATTCCTAACATTTTGGCAAAAATTGAATTTTCCCCTGTGTCTCTATGGAAATTGACAATTTTGCTAACATGCGAACTTTATGACGTCACTGTGACGTAATGCTAGGCATGTTGGTACTCATTTTGTTATAAATAAAAAGAGGAGGACCATAGCTATCTATTGTTACCAAAATCAAGTGTCTGTGAAATTCCTATGTTGTGCTAGGCATGTTGGTACTTCTCTCCCGAAAGGGGGTGGTTGCCACCCCCCCATCCATCATTTTGGGATCACCCTGTATATTACCCATACCCCGGTGGATGTTTGTTTTAGGATGAAAAAGAGCGGAAAATGTCAATTGACAATTACATTAAATAATTTGGCACCAAAAAGGGGGTTTTAGGAAGCCGGGGAAAAAACCTGAAGGGGGTGGTAACCCCCCCTTCGGTAGACGAGGGTTAAGCTTTGCCCCACGTTTCTATTAAAATTTGAAATATTCATTTCCAATGTATAAAAATGGACAAATCCAACGCAAAACGTAACAATCCCATATACAGCCTGTACATAAACAAAATCTTAAAACATACTTTTCTAGAAACACTTGAAATTGTTAGAGTAGGTGGCCATGATGGTTTACACCACCTTTTTATAAAGATAATATTTTTTTTTCTGTTATTGATTCCTCGTGGAAAAGAATCGTTAAGATTTGCATTAAAACTAAACCGTAGTATACAACCTAGGCAAACAACCTAGAAATTGTTAGACCAGGTTGCCATGATAGTCTGTGCCACGTTTCTATTAAAATTCTGTTAAAGTGATTACTCTTTAAAAATCGTTAAAATTTACATCACCTCAAAACGTATATGCAACCTATGACCAAAACCTACAAAAATTCGACTTTTCTAGAAACACTTGAAATTGATAGGAGAGGATTCGATGATAATATGCACCATGTTTTTGACGAAAATGTATAGATATTTTTCATTTTAGAGAGCCTGCTTCGAAAAAATCGAAATAGAGAATGCGATTATTGGCTTGATTAATCAGAATGGGAAAAGTGATGCTTGTGATTTCTTCGGGCAATACGTTGCAGCTACACTGCGAGAGTTGACGCCACAGAAGAGGGCATTTGCCCAGGCTAAAATCCAGAATGTCCTAACGCAAGAGGCTTTTGGGTTTCAAGTTTCCTTTGAAGAATAATAGTAGGCCTAAATAGTGAACAACACATTAATTACTTTGCTTGTTGATTTATAAACAAAAGGGTAGTTAGGGTAGGTGGGTGGTGTAAGTTGTACCGTGTTCTCAATGTGGGTGGGTGGCAGTTGTACCGTGTTCTCAACTTGATAAAAGAGCCCGACTCTCATACACACACACAACTGAGTTTTATGGGAAACAAACTTGTGGTTTAAATTTGATGATAGACGTGATGAAGCATACCGCAATGTCTTATTGATAACTGACCAATATCAGTTGTTGTTTGAGACTACTTTTTAGTCCAATATTACTTGTTTTTACAATGAAAATGTAACTATAGTAACTGTTGTTCCCTTGTTCAGGCTCATGCATGCATGGCAGGGATACTCCTCTGAATCTGTAAGGAAAAAGTCAATATATGTCATTTTCTATATTGTTTTACGTTACCTAAATGATCTTGAACCAAAACATCTGTGCCTTCCATGTCCTCGCGGATGTGCTCTTCATCTGTCAGTGGATGTGAAAATTTAGACCTGTTCATTTGATTGGCTCCTAGGTAACCTTCTATAACAGGGGTGTCCAACCTTTTTGACGCAAGGACCGCATTGGTTGAATCCACAACTACAGCGGGCCGCAGACAAGTAAACGGGCTCTCAAGGTTGGTTTATGACGAGCCTACAAAAGTCTGGAAGTAGGAACCATATCTATACTAATATTTGCCAAAAAGAGACCCATAGCAATACCAGAGATGCAGATTTTGGGTCAAATTTAACAACAAATTTTCCATTTTGTTGACCTTTTTAGCAAATTTTGAAAAATTTTGACTTCATTTTGAGGAAATTGGACTAATTTTCCAACAATGTTTAAAAGTTTGGTTTCAGATTGAGGAAATTGAACTAATAATTCAAATAACATCTTTTTTAAATCTATTATTTAAGATATTTATGCATTTTAATTTTTCTGGGAAGTCCCTCGCGGGTCACATGAGAGCTCTTAGGGGCCGCAAATGGCCCGCGGGCCGCAAGTTGGACACCCCTGTTCTATATATAACTACCTGGTATGGAGCTGTGTTGAGGATGTTTGATTTGGACATTATGGGCAAAAAAAAAAAAAAAAACGGATTGAAACTATACAGATTTTCCCAGAGGGAAGTTACGATAACTAAATCAGATAGGGTATTGGGGTAAAGGTCGTTCAACCAAAATGAAACATGTATAATTAAATCGGGTCATTCCCTTTTTGCAGCAAAACTGATGATAAATATAATATAATATATTATAATATATATATTGGCTTTTATAAAGCGCCATTCCTACAAGATCACGGCGCTGTTGCCTATTATTGATGATGATAACAAAGTATTTAAGTTCTATATACAGTAATATTTATTAACAATAATAAAAATATAGTTGATTTTTAATTACATTAATAAATAATATTTAACAAAATAAAGTTCTCACTTTTATGAGCTGTCATAAAAATAAATCTGATCCATGTTATGATTTGGACAATGCAATTATAATTTGCAGTCGTGTACTATTTGAAATAAAACAGAAAATATTGTGTTATTTGAAGAAGCGCCCCAGTTTGAATCTTATTTTTTTTTTATAGATTTGTGCACAATTGTGATAATTAGTTGTAAACTATTCCTATTCCTGAATCCCATTTTTGTAATATGTTCAGCCAAATTAACACGCCTGCCGCTCATTTTATATCATTTTCTTTGGATCTGGTTTATTTTTATGAATGGTTTCCTGTATTAAAATATGAATTTGTATTGTGTATCACGAGTCAAATTTTAAGGTCATTTTCTTGACAGCACTTTGGTGTTTTCTGCAGTTCTGATATTTGAATCGAAGATCCTCAATTCTATTTTCAAATTTCCTTCTTGGGTGACAATAAGCTCCAATAAGTAACAGTTTTGAGCTTTATTGTTCACAACATATTGGTTATTAGCCAATAATCAACACATGTGCAATGATCTGAAACTGGAAATAGGTGCTTATTCATATCGCTACTCTTAAAATTAAAGGTGCAACGAGAGATTTTTTGGCATCCATATATTGTGTCATATTTAGTATTTTGCTACAGAAATGCTTTGAAAGTGAAAACAACCAGTGGAGGGAGGGGGTAAGGGCGATTGCTACGAGTGAGATGAATCCGGGGAGGGGGCACTTGTATTTAAAGGTGGATGATGCGCGAACAAGAAAACACGTAAAAAAGGTCTCTTTTTTTCCCAACAGGCGATGTACACGCGTACATTGATTAGCGTGTCAAAAACAGCAAAATATGGAAAAAAGGGTATGTTTTTATTAACCCTGAAATTGTGATGTACATGTATAGGGTATGTAATACTCAAATTAAGCAGAGATCAAAATCATCAAACATATTGTAAAGCAAATTAGCAAAGTAAGATTATAAAGGGTACAATGCATTGCTTACTTGTTTAAGGTAACAAAATCTGGCAAAAATACTTGTTTATGGTAGCAAAACAGACAAAAATACTTGTTTAGGGTATGTTCTTTAGTCAGTAGAAATACTTGTTTTGGGTATACATTTTGTAAGTCCGTGTTCACGCGTCATATTCACCTTTGAATACAAGTGCACCCCAACCCCCCACAGATGAATCAGATCACACACGTTTTACGGACAAATCGGATCTCAAACTTTGGATTTACTACATGGTAACACTACCATACTACTTAATTTCAATATAAATGGCTGACTTTAGCATTTGCTCCTATAGTAAATTAGAAATTTCATTTCAAAATGTTTGTAGGCTACCAAAGAAATGATTCTCAGCACACTGGGATATTTTTGATAGAAAGCTATGCATTAGTGCAAAAATCAAAGATTTTTCACCTGTTATGTGAAATCTCTCGTTGTATCTTTAAACACCATTAAACAGCACATAGTTATCATATGACATAATGTTATAAGGTTCATGCATGCATGGTTATGGCTTTAAGAAGTGAGCACTTTTATCTTGTTTTGCATTTTATGATGAAATAATATTAAAATACAATTATTACAATATAGAGTAATACATGTATTTTCATAGTTCGTAAATTATAACATATTCAGCTAATTTAGCATGCATTATGCTTATCAAGTACTTTGCTCACCGTGACATTTGTTTCAAAAGTGTCTGAAAGTCGTTCATGTACTCTACAGGACAACACCCATAGAAATTGCTCTTAAAGCCAATATCAGTCATTTTTTTCCAAATTCAAAATGCCCATTTTGTCTCTAAATTGCGAGTGTTAGGTCATATCCACACTTTAATACTGCTCTTTGTTAAAAACAGACAAAGCATTTTCTTGACCGCCGCACATACCAGTACCGCCATTTTAGGTTAGTGCCCCCACGTACAGATCCAAGTAAACCAACATCAACCACTGCAAACAACCCGCAAACAACTATCAACATATTTTAAACAATCAAATAATTCTAAAGAGTCAACATTGAATAACCAATACGTATTTTAAACGTCTGTCTTTTTAAAGGTCCAACAACCCTTTTTGTGGCCAAAAATATTCAGACAATTAAATAGACCTTTACTGAATTCACTTCCACAAACTTGAAAACAATTTGGATGTTTACATTCCGTAAAAAAAGTAAAAAACAGCAAGAGGTGGTTGCAGTCGGTGGCAATTCCTGTCACAGAAAACCAATGTGTTGACATCCCTACCAGAATTTACAGTGTATCTGACATGGTTTGTGACATAATTCGAAAGCATTCAGCCCGGGATTCAAACATTGTATTTCAGGCTTGTATCCTTTAAACAAAAGAGGTTTAGTAAATAATATCTTTAACAGTACACTCTTAGAAAAAATGGTTCCAAGAGGGTTCTTCGAATTAGCTCAAGGTTCAATCTAGAACTATCAGTACCCAAAGAACCTTTAATGGTTCTATAAATGGTTCCAAAGTAAGATAAATGGTTCTTTCTGGCAATATAGTTCGATATAGAACTCCAAAATGGTAAAAGTAAGGTTCTTTAATGGTGCCTTTTTCCCGCCTTTTTACGAAATAGTTCCATGAAGAACCTATTTTTTGAAGAAAAAAGTTCCTTGAGGAACTACTTGTTCAGCTGATTGCGATATACATACATTCATTAAAGTAGTTCTAAACTTGATGCTGCATTTTCCTTCTTAAAGTAGCTCTGTAAAGCGAGAAAAATATGTGTAACCTTATTTCAATCTCATTTCTTGTTTAAAACACATTAATTCCTAAAGAGTGATCACATTGTAACGTTAATCGCTGCGTATTGATATTGTTGGTGAGCAAACTCTTGCAGACGATTTCATGCTGTGTGCGGCCATGCGGG
>JAMKCH010035679.1:0-21289 GCA_023653785.1 Ophioderma brevispina
ACTCTCCTTCTACTTCATAGTTTACAACACATCGCACACATTTAACAAAGTACAGCAATACGTATCGTTGTTTATTCAGTGTCTGTATCAGAGACTGTAATTTCCCAATTTTGCGACACGGTTATTTTGTGGATCAGAGTTCAAGCGCGGTGTTACATGTACGTGGGCATGGATGACTAGACTGATAATGCATTCAATGTTGCACCCCGTCCCGCATGTTTAATTCCAACACCAACCGTACTCATTGTACAGGAGCGTACCGTTGTTGATTCGTTAACAACCCACAGTTGACATGCAAATTAGCGCGTCACGCCCGGCGCAGTGTTCACGGAAGTGCGATTACGCTACGCTTAAGTCGACGCGGTGTTCGTCACGTTTAAGACTCGGAGTACGCGCAAGGTGCAAACTCAAAGCAACAGCCAAGCCAAAGCTATTCGTTGTTTGCTTTATATTTTGCTAAAATATTACTAGGAAATTATTTCTGTCGGAGCTGGGACAATTTAGTGTTATAAGTGAAAACTTTTATGTTCCTCTACACACGATATTAATAAGTTTCATAAGATTTTCGTTGTTTGAAGGGATTCAAACATGTTGAGAGTGGTTCAATCACAATCAAAACTCTGCATCAATGCGTCCGCGTGTTTTTATCCCGCTCAGGTGGCTAAAGTTGCCCTCGCGGGATAAAATTAAGCGGACGCATGGATGCATCGTTGTTGATTTGTGATGAACCACTCTCTCTAGCATGTTTTGATCCCCGTAATCTACGATCAAGAAAAACTTGCAAGAATTCTCGATACTTGGAAATTATAGTAAATATAGCTGACCGTGGGGATTGAGTGTGTGTGTTGGAGCATTTGGAACTGAGGCTAGCCTAGTACAAGGAGCCTTTCGTCGTTTTTTGACATTGATGTTTGGCATGAATGAAGGTGATTCGTAAAATGTGAAATTGCAAAAGATTGATAATGTTAATGACTCGTCTGACATCCCGAAAGTTTCAGTATGACTCCGTTTGTCCTAGTCTAGCCCGAGTTTGCTCACTCATGATCATCCGTACGATATCCCATTTTATTGCGTTGTAGGAGAACACACGGGCAATGTAATTATAGTAGTATTAATTTCCAATATGTGACGAAATTTCCATTTCGCCACAAATACACAATCATTGTCATTGAGTTGCAATGCGTGGCAGGGCGTGTGTGTGTGTGCGTGTACCCCAGTCAGTGACGGTCTGCCTTAGCCATGCCATGATAAAAAGTTCGTAACACGGCATGATCGGACATCATGCATCTCTTCTTGTAATTATGTTTCTAACACTTGCGCCTACCTGGCCCTGCTATTTGTGGGAATTTGGCATAAATTTGGTGTTTTTAAACTTTTTTAAATTTAAGTAATTTAATAACCATTTTGTGCATTAACCAGTTTAACAGACTGTATGCTCACGGAGCCGTCACGGGCTGTGTGACGATACCCAAACCATTCATCCGGACCTGGCACTTGTGTACAACGCATGCGCTAAAAGCTCATGATAGATGTGTTGGTGTTTGCCCGGTGGGTGGGGGGGGGGGTGGGGTGTGGGTGGGGTTGTTTTTTTTTTTTTTTAAAAAAAAACGTCCCACCCCCCCTGCACAAGTAGTGCAACCTCGCGGAGGGCTACCCGCACCTCCGCTGAGGTATGCGCGAGACAGGTCTGGAGATTTGGTTGCTAAGCGTCGTTTGATAGATGCCGTGCGTATGGGGACACGCAGAAGAGGAACGCAATACTGCGTCGATGTGTGTAAACTTGTCCAACGGACAGGCATTATCTACAAATTATGGTCTGGTGGATAAAAAAAACCCTTGAGCATGAAATGATTTACTTAATAGAAACTTTTCTATGTCTGCATGTACTTAATAGTTCGTTTCGTTGGTTCAAAGAATAATTGGAATTTTTCATGAGACAATAAATTACATCTCTATTCACATTAGAGTACGGCTTGCATTTGGCCATGATTTTCCACTAGACCGTGATATGGAATATAGAGTCTTTGACCGTGACCAAATATATCGCTCATGTTGTGCAATTCCTATGGTTTTCTTTTGAAAGAGCTTTGGTGGGTGTTACAAGCACGGCCTTCTGGGCCGTCTTGTTCTGTTTCTGATGTGCGTTCTTTCTTCTTCGTACAAGACCGGCATTCTGGGCCGTTGTTCTGTTCTGAGCGTTCTTTCTTCTTATTTCTTCTTCTGTAAAGCGTAAGTATTGACGTCTAGCTCAGTCATGGTTTGAACGATTCTGACCAGACTAACACCGAATGACCGCTGAGGCATCCATTTAGTCACATGACTTTGACCCCGGTAGGGGTCATCTAGGGGTGCAAGGGGTCAAAAAGTGTTATTTTCTTTAAAAGTTCAGGGCCTACAGATTACAATGCACTGTGACGTGACTCATGCTGCATATGCAAGATAGTAGCTGAGACCTTCACAAAAGTTATGGGTTTGAGAGGTCAATTCTGGGGTCAATTAAGGGGGGCACTTCCGGTCTTATGGGAAAAGGCTTCAAAAAAAAAAGTCAAATAAGACCAAATTGGCTATTTATCTCAGCCTATAGAGGACAGATTAAGCCTGTTATTACATACAGATGATTGTACATTAAATAGTAGAAGAGCGTCAATGAGAGTTATCGACCCCAAGGTCAAGGGTCAAGGTCCAAAGGTCAAAAATTTACAAAAGGCTTTGATGAACTGGAAAATTTGACAGGAATAACCCTTGGGATATCGTAAATATCATAAAAATTACACTTGACCCTATTAGTGACCCAGGGGTCACGTTATCGAGGTGCAAAGGTCAAATCCCTGAATGCTGGGATTGAGGTGGATTGAACCTCAAGAATATGATCTTTTGGTAAAGTTGTTTGTTAACACGTAAAAACAGTGAATGAAAACTTGTGACATATGGTGAAGTACAGGGGTAAAGTTCAAGTAACCTCAAGGGGTCATTAAGGGACACATCCATTCCCAATACGCCGTCTTGTAAAATTAGATCTGCCCCAGGTCTAGTTACAAGAGGCCCTTCAGGCCGTCTTGTTCTGTTTTTATGCGTTCTTCTCTTTTTCTTTCTTCTGTCAAAATTTCAACTGCGTATAGATCAGTCATGGTTGACGTAATCGTATTCGACCAGACTCACACCGATGACCGCTGGGGCATCCCATTTATGTCATCTGACTTTGACCCCTATCGGGGTAATCATAGGGGTCACAGGGGTCAACCAAAAGTGTCATTTCCTTTATAAAAAAGTTTCAGTCGCTTAAAGATTCAATGCCTGGTAACGTGACTCATGCAGATGACCTAAAGTAGCTTGAGACCCTTCACAAAAGTTATGGGTTGAGAGGTCAAGCGGGGGGTCAGTAAGGGTGCACTGGGCACTTACGGTCTTAATGTGAAAAAATTCTTCAAAAATCTTCAAAAATAGCTAGCTGCTATATGCAACGTTGGCATGGTCACGTGACTCATACATAGGAAAGCAGATTGAGACCCTTCACAAACGTTGTGCTCGGCACTATGGGGGGTCAAAAGGTCATTAAGGGGACACCTTACAGTCAAAAACCCAAAATATTCCAAACTTTTATTCAAAATGTAAACATAGTAGAGGGACCATAACCTTCAGATATGCATTAGTGTTACATGATGTAGCCAAGGTATTTTATTTTCGGAGGTCAAGGTCATTAAGGTCATTTCGGGTTTTAGGCAAAATAATTTCAGGAATTTTTATCTCCAGAACTTACCCACAGTAGAATTTGTTGGTTTTGCATGGAACAATTGCATTGTGGGTTGTGTTATACGAGTTTTTTATACCGGGATCAAAGGGCATAAATAAACGGGGGCCAAAGCGTCAATTTGCCAAAAATGTTAAAAATAAGACCAATTGGCATTTTATCTCAGCCTATAGAGGACAGTATAAAAGCCCGTACTTACTACAGTGATGTACACATTAATAGTAGAAGAGGTGTATGATAGTCTCGAACCCAAGGTCAAGTTCAAGGTCCAAGGTCAAAATTTACAAACACACGCTCCGATTGACTGAAATTTGACAGGAATAATCCTTGAGATATCGTAAATACAGAAAAATACAGTTAGTTGACCCTAGTCGTGACCAGGGGTCACGTTTTATAGAGGTGCAAAGGTCAAATCCCGACATGCTTGGATTGAGTTGAACTCAATAATATTGATCCTTGTAAAGTTGTAACAAGTAAACATAACTTAATGACATTTGTGAACATATGGTCAAGTTAAAGGGGTCAAAGGTCAAGTCACCTCAAGGGGTTATTAAGGGGATCATTGCATCCATTCCCAATACGGCCGTCTTGTAAATTAGATCTGTCTCAGGCCTAGTTTCTTCCATCTCGTCAACACGTCAATCATTGCTTCTAGCTCAGTCATGGTTTGACGTATTGAAACCAGACTTACACCCGAGACCGCTGAGGCCATCCCATTTATGTCACATGGACTGACCCCTGTCGGGGTCCGTAATTAGGGGTACAGGGGGTCAAAAGGTCTTTTGCTTTAAACATGTTTAGAACCTACTAGATTACAATGCACAGGTTGAAGTGACTCATGCTATGAAGTAGCTTGAGACCCTTCACAAAAGTTATGGGTTGAGAGTCAATTCTGGCGGTCATTAAGGGGAACTTCGCGTCTTAATGTGAAAAATCTTCAAAAATCTTCAAAAAAAGCTATCTGGTATATGCAACGTTGCCATGGTCAAGTTGACCGTGACTCATACATAGAAGCACCGTACAAGACCCTTCACGGACGTTGTGCTCGGCATGGGGGTCAAAAGGTCATTAAGGGGGAACTTCCGGTAAAAAAACACCAAAAATATTCCAAAAGAATTCAAAATTTTTATCTCAAAACCCAAACATGTAAAGGACTTTAAGTGCAGATAAGCTTTCAGGTACTGATGTATGCAAGGTATTTTTATTTTGGGGTCAGAGGTCAGTAGGTCATTTTCCGCGTTTTAAGTTAAATATTTCAAGAATTTTATCTCCAGATAAACAAGCATAGTAGAATTTTGTTATTTGCATTGGAACAAGGCATTTTGTTGTAGTACTAAGGATTTTTTTATCGACCGGGGGATCAAGGTCATAAAGGGTCAACGGTCAAATTTTGTTACCAAAAAATGTTAAAAATTAGACTAAAATTGGATTTATTCCAGCCTATAGAGGACAGGTAAAGCTGTCTGTTATTACTCAGTGATGTAAACAGTAACAGTAGCAGAGGTCTGTATTAGTCTCGACCCCAAAAGTCAAGGTCAAAGGTCCAAAATTTCAAAACAAGCTCCGATTGAACTGAAATTGGACAGGAATAATCCTCGGGGATATCGTAATACAGAAAAATTACCGTTGACCCTATTCGTGACCCAAGGGTCACGTTATAGAGGTGCAAAGGTCAAATCCATGACATGCTAGATTGAGTGTATTAATTGTCAAATTTCTTCTTCTAAAGTGATTACGCCGATATAAACCAAACTGGTTCAGAGGAAGAACCACTGACTCTTGCTTCATATAGGGCTGTTAGGGATTAAGGAGCAAAGGTCATTAAGGGGGTCAGTTTGGTTTGAAAGCCAAATAAATTGTGGAAAAAGTTCAAAAACTCGCTTTGTCCTTACCAAATTACGTAACAGAGTGAAGAGAGTGACGTCATAGTACGTCAAATCTACAAAACAAGCTCGATGGAGCTGAATTTGAGTTTGTGAACTCAATAATATTGATCCTTGTAAAGTTGTGAACAAGTAAAAATTTCCATTTAATGAATTTTGGGAATATGGTGATGAAGTAGTTACAGGGGTTCAAAGGTCAAGTCCCCCAACCTCAAGGGGTATTAAGGGGATCACCATCCATTCCAATACGGCCCGGTCTTGTAAATTAGATCGTCCCCAGGGCTTCGTTGAATATGGTCTCGAACGAGTTTCAGGAAAGTCGATTGTAAGGTCTTGTTCTGTGGCTCCCTGGTTACCTTTTTTTTTTTGTGGAGTGCGTAGACAATCCCTCCAGTCTTTCCATTTGTTAGATAGTGACAAACGTATTGTGAGGACATGCAGTTACATTCTTTTGGGTCGGCCTGGGTGTTTTTCATTTATTAGCTCTTTCAGAAACATGTTTGTTGTGTTGCGAGATTATGCTTTTCACATTGGGCATGCAAACTATAGCTAATCATTTATAGTGTTCCTTGCTTGAAATTTTGCAGTAGCTGTTCTCATGTGGGAAGCATTGCGTCTTGAGTTTCAGAAATGTATGTCCGACATTAGTGGAAACATTGGAGCTGTACGTTGAACCAAATAATGTTTCTACGGCGCGGTTTGCTTGTGTTTTTCCTTGGGTGCGGTAGGGTTGAACTTGAGTTGGGTGTAGTAGCACGTTTTTTAGTGCATCCTGTTTGGGGGACGGCTTTCAAGGAACTGATGCTCGTCAGAGGAAAATGTTGACAGGTCTTGGTTGATTGACTCAAGGGGTTACGTATTTGGGTTTGGTGGTTGGGTGCCTACGACGGTTCGACATAAAGAGTTGTTTTGGCAGGGTGTTATAAAGGGTTTGAACGTACCTGTTGTTAGGTACAGAGTGACGTCCAGGTAGTCACAACTTTCTTGTGACTTCTATGGTGAGTTTCAAGTTTGTGGCGGTTGAGGTCTTGCAAAATTGGCCTTTGATGCATTCGATGCGTCAGTTGCGCTAGTCCGTCGTTCTCTATATAAACCCGATCCTGGGTCTATACTCGGGGTTGGTTGAGTTCCGATAGAAGGTATAGACCGACAGTCGGCATGTTTCAGCGCCATAGTAGCTTCCCATGTCACGTCGAACAAAGTATTAGAGTCCTTCTTGCGCCATGTGTCGTTGCCGTTGAACAATAGGGTTGTTTGCTTTCAGGATGAGTGTTTTTCTTTGCTGGCTTAACTGCGTGTCATATATATATAGAAATGCCTTGAAAGAGAGGAAAAAGTGATTCTGATTGTTTATATGCATATAAATTATACGCCTGAATTTCGTATTAGAACATCAAATATTTCGTCCCAAAAGAAGAAAACATTTCCTTCAGCTTAATCCTTTCAGATGGGAGGAAGAGTTCCCTATGTACCCCTTGAAAATATACAGAAAACAATTATATTTTATTTATTGCCCTTAGACTAACAAATACCCTAACCTCAGGCCCAAAAATAAAAAGATTTGTTAACCTGTAGAAACTTTGAAGAGGGGTAATTGGAAATCTCTTGCCAGATGGATTATTTTTATGGAAAGCTTTACATCAGGGCAAACAGCCGTACTTTCGATTTTTTAGGGGAACCTGCTAGTGAAATCTCTCGTTGAACCTTTAATTCGGATTGTAAAGATTTACCCACATAGAGCAAATTGGTCCAACCTGTCCCAACATCACCGTCAGTGGACAGGTAGCAAAATAGTATCATTCCAAGGTAAGCATTGAAGGTATCACATGATTTACGCGGGGAATTTCAAGTAAATTATAGACCAGTTAACATCCTACGTCCTCTTTTGTTGCCTGCAATTCCATTCCTGCGAATCGTTATGGCCCATAGTATTAAAACTAGATACAAGACCTATTTAGATACCATGCCCTAAATGTTACAAACATTGCCGTGAACTGGTCTATAATTGTATAGCATGTGGCATGAGGGACTCTAATATGGAATGAGCATAAAACTGTTGAATAGCGTTCCGTTGACATTTAGTCCCGCTTTTTAAAAACTTAGAATTCAGTTGAATTGTGTGAGACACACTATATAACAGCTAAAATTTAACATTCCATCACACACTTGCTTTATTTGATGGCAACATGGCCGCTCCCATCAGCAAAGCGTTTTTAGCGGATAATCTCCGAATTTAACGTAAAGGAAACGACAAATGTCAATTCTTGGGCGGAATATTGAGCCACGTTCTATACATGTCAGTGAGGTAAATAAGAATATTTTACTGGGTGGGCACTTTAATGACCCCAAAACGTATGGAAAAAATATTTTACTGGGGGGCCAATTTATTTTCCAGATTACTCAAAAAATTGCTATTTATAAAAAACAAAACTAACACCATAGAGATCTTAGTGTAACAATGGATCATTTTTTAACTTTTAAGTATATTATGTACAAAAAGGGATTTACTGCATGTATGCCAATGATAGAAATACAAGATCCAGAGAAAGTGCACTCCATTTTTTTTTTATTTTTTTACATATTTAGAATGCTTACCAAGTATATTAAATCAAAAGTGAAATAAGGCCAACTCATCTTTATGTATAATAATATTTAGTAGGCTTCGCTATGGGGCTGAATAGACAGAAAACCAAGTTCAAAATAATGTTTTTGGTTTTCTTTCCAGTTGTTTGTTCAATAAACCTTTCAACATTCTCGCTAGTGTTGTACAAACCAATTATTACATTTGAGAAATTTGTATCCTAAAAAAAATCGCGTTTCTTAATGTTGTATATACTAAAGGGTTACGATATGGATATGGAGTGCACACTTGCCGCTATGACTTACATGAGACAGGACTTCAATGGTATCATCACATGTTTGTGCAGACCTCTCATGAAAAATGTGCCGTCATAAGTTATCAAAAACATGGGTATTTCAGAACTTAGAATAAGGTTTGAAGAATTTCATTTTTTTGAAGAAGTATTGAGGTTAGCATTAATGTTTTAACTGGTATCAATTTTCTTTACAATCAAAATAGGAGTAATTATTAATGTAGGGCCATTCAATTATCCTTTTATATAAGAATTAAATCCAAACGTGGGTTAAGGTCTTCAAAAATGAGCTCTTCCTATTTATATAATACAATTGTGCATTTTAGTTCAGATAAAATTGTATTGTAAAATTAACTTTGTAGGAAATAAGGCTTTACAACTCATTTGGTATATGAAACCTGTGCAACCTAAATTTCATATAATATTGATTATGATTGAATTGACGTATTTGACTAAAAACATTATTTTATTGTAATCACAAATTTATTAATTTGTTTATTTTTACTATTAAACAAATTAATCCACACAAGAGCTATTCGAAATTAAATCAAACAGTACAAAAATGGCAAGAAAAAATTCACTCATCTCACGAACACGCTTCTGTGTTTACTAAACATGTAGTAGGTTTAGGGTTCCAAATCCGAATCCCATTCTAAAAGTTTTCGGGAAGAAGGTTTGAAGATGTTTTTATATAGTTTGAAGGGTGCTGAATCAGAATTTTGGGGGTCCAACGTCTATGGGGAAATGTGGGAAACTTTGTAAAATAGGGGTACAAAAAATAGTACAGGGATTAAAAATTTGAAATCAAGTCAAATGTGTTAAGTGCACACCAAGGTATTCGGTCTCATTATAAGGATTAAAAAAAGTATAGTTTGTCTAGGTCCGACCTTTATTTAAACAGGTACAGCCCTATTAAGGTTCAAGGTCCTCCTGGGGGTAAACGATACGCAGTGCTCCGATTTCGTTGAAACTGGTTCGCGGAACCCTTGTTTACCCAGGCTCAGGTATAGGTTGACACCCGGGTTTGATGGGTTTATTATGGATATTTGAAATACAAGAATACAGTATGAACAGTTTAGTTGGTGAAAGGTGCAATTTTGTATAGGAGCCAATACCAAATTAGCGTATTATATAGGGAAATATAAGGAAATTAGGAAAGCTTTATTTTTTTAGCAAATACAAGGTAAAAATAATGTTAGTGAAACTATACTAAGACAATACCTTGGTTGTTGTTAATCTTTTGTTGCACTTATAAGGAAATTGGAAATGGGTTTTCAGCATGTTAGGGAGTGGATTGTTTATTGAGGCGCTGTTTGGCAGAAACAGTGAATCGGGTTTTTTTTTTTGTTTTTTTTTTTTTTTTTTTTTTTTTTCTTCGGGTGTTATTGAGAGTTCACATTGGTGGGTTAACACCAAGTGAGTCTATTGTCTTTGTATATACTTAGTGAGCTTCACAAGGATGGTACAATGGGTTTCTCAGTTCCTTTTGTAAGGTCTACTGAATTGCAAGGGCTATTCTATTACGCTTATGCGCCATACAATACCATTTTTGTTAAATTGAAGCCCTGCAATTCAAACACAAATGTTTTATATTTTTCTTTGCAAATATTTATAGAATATACAAAGGCATGTGAGTTTCTGACAAAATTATTTCCATGAAATAGGCTGCACGAATCGTTTTGAGCAGCCAAAAAATGGCCATAGAATCCACTTGTTTAAATAAGATTGAAAAGTGTTTATTTGCCCACGCCTATTATACATATATCGGCAAAAAGCGTTTTGAAGCTTGTAAAGGCTCGCATTGCGCTGTTAATTCTTAACGCATGTTATGAAATTTTCGGCAACGCGGTGAATTCTCACCAAAGCGTTCGGCAATTATGGTAGGACCTTTAGAGCTGCCAACAACCAAAAGTTACCGATAATAATTGGGAAAACGCTTAAAGCAAGAACAGCACAACTTAAAATTTGAGCATTTTGGCCAGTTGTTAGGAAATATACCTGCGAATGGTAATGCTTAAAAGTGCGTTATTTTCATAAAAGAAGTGATTTATAATAAGAATCGGGATCCGCACATGTATTTACGGACGGAATGGAAACGCTTTCTGTCCGTCCATGTAAAAAAAGCTGTCACCTCTCAAACGTTCTTGAACCAAGAACAACTAAGGATGAGCGTAGACACGTTCATTTGGCGACTATTTTCCAGCCAAGCCGTTGAATTATTATCGGATTCTCGATATTAATTATTCCTTATTACAAAATTCCTTCTTGCGCTAAATGAGACATGTTCGGTTTTTACCATTCCAGAAATTCACCATTGGTGGGACTCTGTTGATAAGAACATGTTAAAAATTCGGAATTATTAATGAAATTCAATAAGGCGGTGAAGGAATTTACCAAATATATACAGTGAACACGCATTTTAATAGAATGTCAGTTTGACGATCTTTCAATTCCGATATTATTAAATGACGTCTGACGAAAAATGAAGTTGGTGAGAAAACCATCACACATGTATTATGCCATTTGCATATGCACGTTAGGTGATAGCACCAATAAAGATAAATATACTAAAGACTTATACACTCAATTTAGCCTACAGATAACATGTGAAGCCCAAGAACAACGACCTTCACGATGTTACGGGCTAATGAATAAATATTCTCTCGGTCATAACTTTTGCTAGTAGCCCATCAATATTTGCTTTCCAAGCAGAACTCTCCATATTAGATAGGGTTTAATGGCGCCATGAATTTATGAAGAGAAAGAAACACAAAGCTTCAATGACACCGAAATATTCAGAGGCGTTTACACATATCCATCCGATTAGCATGTTATTGAACTCAGGGGTTGATTAAAGTAGCTGGAACCTTCCTCTGGGTTTCTTAACTCAACCGCCAGGTTATCCTGCTTATCGCAGCCTTCCGTTGATATCATTAATCGTCTTTTTGTTTAAAACAATCGATCATTTTGCATATTCAGACGTCGGCCCGTAAACGTTGGTTGCGTTTTGTAAACTTTAATATGACATAGGGCCTATTTATGAAGTATTATTGAAGGCTAAATTTCCCTGTAAAACCACACATTCTCTGTCTGCCTCCCCAACTCTAACACAAAAATGCCGAATGGCTATTAAAATTCATTCACTTTGCTGAATATGAAAGTTGAAGTGTTCGATTTGAGTGACTTATGGACATCTCGTGAAAATGCGATTCCCAGGGCTCGTTGTGCTGTTCCGCTGGAGATGATGCACTGGGAACGTCGTTTGTAGTAAAAATGTATAGACGTATTCAGAGCCATCGATGTTTGTGGACAAAATAGATGCATTCCAGTACTACAATACTTTCACTGTCAATGATCCTGTTGCCAATCGCTAAACATGGATCGATTGACCAGCTTAATGTAGTGTAGTCCTGGAATGTATGCATTCTGTCCACCAACATGTCTGGTGGTGAAGTCATATGAATACGGTCTAAGGGGAGGAAATGCGCCAATGTTGCAAAACCGCTTGTTCATGACATTTTTATATTTCAAGAACCAACTTATTATTCTGTATGAGGAACAAAGTAATGTAGCATAATAATACCGGGTGTACAAAAAGATGAACCCTCAAAGCGCCCTCTATTTCACGAAGAGAAAATAGTAAATCATACATAGTTTATACATTTCGTACTTTCGTTAGGTTTCCGACACTTTGAAAAAAATCTTTCCAAAGGACAAATGACAGGAATTATGGGCGATTTAAAAGTGTCATTTATCCACGGATTGATAACTGTTTTAGTTGACCTTCAACAATACACATTCGTCCAAGCGCTCTTTGTTATGGTTTCTTTTGTTTTTGTGACAAAGGTCCGTTCTGATATTGAAAAGGAAGTTTCACTATTTATGTTAGGAAATTTCAAGATCTTACCTCATTCTTCTTTACTGCATTGCTCTGCACCCTACTTGCTGCTTCTAAGAGGATGTAGGATTGCGTTCTCTTTTCCATTTCAATAATCGACATTTAGGTCACGCTTGTCCGTTGATGCTTGCAAAGCACCGTTTAAATTATGTTGCGAAGATCCCCATATTTGACTCCGCTAGGCTTCGCCCTATGGGGAACGTTAAAGAACGCGAAGGGTATAACAGGAACACCAGCAAACTGCGAAACTTCGCAACAGAAAAACCGCTGCATTTGCAAGCATCCAACAGACAGACATGATTAGAAGTCGATTATCGAAAAGTATGATGAGCGCAGCCTGCCATCCGTCTTCATTGGTTCTTAGAGGCAGCCAAGAGGGGAGTATAAGAAGCCGAGTAGAGTAAAGAGACAGAGTATTGTAGCATTACCGAACCCATAACAAATGTTTATCTGACTATGATTATTTTTTTTATGATTGTTTTTAAAATTTCCTGAAAATCGTGGGGTGTTGACCCCTTGTCAAACAAATTGGGACACCGATCTGCCTCCATCCACGCGATTTCCGCTTCTTTAGCTTTCAACATCTTATTGATCAATGCCATCTGGATTGTTAAATATTTCTGGATTCATATTTTAAGGCGTCCAGGTCTTACATTTCTCATGAATGTATTGGATAAGTTATTCCACAAGTACAAACGCTCTTGTACGACCAGTACAAATGGAATCGTTGCCTGTTAATGTAACAATGCAGTTAATTCTCACAGACATTATCAGAGTGGTAAGTATGGCTTCGTCTCTCTATTTTTCCACCCCACCCCCCCGGTAAGTAGTAGTTTGATATCTTTGACAGAATATGCAATAAGAGTCTGATAGTAATGGGCGCATTTGTATGTTGATGGTTTGTTGATCTATGACTTTACACCCGTTCTCTGTACATCGTTAGCTGTTTAGTCCAAGATAAATAGAAAACCACCCGGAAATAATAGCCATAGCTGAATTTGTCAGGATAGTTTCCTAAGTCGTTGAAAAGCAACATATAAAAAGTTCCCAAGTTTCCTACTTGTGATAATGAGGATAAAGGGTTAAAACTTTGTAGGTTTGTACAGGTGCCAAATTCTAAAATGTTCCAAATTGTGTTCAAATGTGTTACCATTCGCTGTGTATCATAAGGATTAAAAAAAGGTGATAGTTTGCCCCCCTACGGTTTATGTTAGGACTCTATGGAAATATCGGTTCAAGGTCATGCTGGGGAGGTTTAGAATGCTCTAATCTTTTGAAAAGTTGTATCTTTGTTCGTCTCGGTGTGTTATAAACTCAAACTTATATATTTGCGTAGTATATGGCTTCATTATGACAGATTAATAAGGGTCTATGAAGGTCACAAGCGCTGCCAAGGTGAGATTTAAAGATTGAGATGGAGGAAGGTTTATTTCACCTTAATATGAGTACAACATTGTACAGTAATTGACATCAATTGTTTAAAACCAATTTACCCCACGATGACCTTGAACATGTTTAGGCTGTGTTCTAAACCTAAAGGTCAAAAGTCAGGCAAAACAATGTCAACGGAATTAGCCATTGGATCATTTTAAATATTGTAACCAGTATAAGCCTTACCCCCTTAGTCATCAAGGGTGGGGAAAACTTGGGGACTTTTTATAATGTTGCTCCAACAACATTAGAAAACTATGGCTTATTTTATCCTCTTCTGATACCAAGTACACACATCCTAACGTTCTGGACTAGTCACCAGCATATTTTTTGCTACATTCTGTTATATTAAAGAGGTAAAACAATAGCTAATGCTGGTATTGTGCATTTAATTTGGTTACCTGCGCTGCAAAAGCAAGTGCTATAAGGATTATACGTTGGATGTTTATTATTTTGATGATGGTGTATAAAAGAAGATATGGTCGGGCAGGAAAAGGGCGAAACACATAGTCCGGGCTCCATAAATGACAACGGTAATAAGCGTGAATAATGTTGCTCGTGACAGAGTCAACTAAATCGATTGACCTATTGTTCGCCAATGTTGGCGGACTGTGAGACGGAGGACTATATTCCTGCCACACCGGCATTTTGTTTTGTTTTATTTTTAACACGTAGAGTAAGTGGATATTGTTAACCCATTAAAACACGCGCGTTATTGAACATTAATCAGGTAAATAATGTTCAAGTATTAATTTACATTAATAACCAGTGTGATGAAAGAAAACACGTTCAGTTGTTTATTTTATGCTAAGATTAATATTTTACACGCTATGGGGAATTTGTTCTTACTTATCGCGTTGGAACCTTAAAGGCTGATTCAGAGATGTTGTGAATTTAAACTTTTTCGTGTATTATTACAAATAGTCACTAGAACTAAAGATAGGTACCTAAAATGTTCAATTCAAAGTTTTAGATGAATCGAATTTTCGTTTTGATGCACCAGTAAACCTTTATGTGTCGTATAACATTGCATAGGATACTGTGTATATAACAAAATTCCGAGCCTGAATTTAAAACAAAGTTGTGATTTTTCTATATGAAGGACTTCGCTTTGAGCTAGCCGATTTTACACGTGGATTAGTATATGGGCAGGCGTTATGTACAGGCAAAAAAACACGATTTGTGTGAAAATTGAGGCGCCCTCCTCGATCGGGAAATCTCTGAGTCAGCCTTAGAACCTTTGTTCGTGTCCCCTTTCGCATATCTTTGCATTCTATCTGTGTGTTCTTTATTTCTTTGTTTCCAGGCTTTTGTATTTCACTTATTTGCCCTAGCTATTTCCAGTGAATGCTATGCTTTTTGTTCTGGTTGTGTTGTGTGTCATTTTGAATTGATATTCCAGTTTGATCTGTGAGGAGTACCTATACTAATTAAACTACTGTTTTAATACATAATATTTGCACGGAGGTTTGAATGTTCCCTAAGGTAACCCATCTAACACTTTTTATTTCCTGACCACTCATGAATTCGGAAACTTTCACGGAATAACCTTTATATTTATGCCTTTAAAGATTTCCGAATTCATAAGTGTTAAAAAGTGTGGTCAGATGGATCACCTTTTCATAACACCCCGGAGGTTAGGTAAACCGTGATGGATGCAAGTAGTGATGTTGGCATTAATTTCTAGCATTATTTAAATATCATGCTGTGTCAAATGTCTTTGTTTGCATTTTACATTAAATATAGGTTGGGATTGTAGTCCCTAAATTAGGTGTATTTTAGGTACTTGTAATCCCACTTGTAAAAAAGGTTAAAAACCGATGACGTGATTAACACCGGTGTTGAGTTGTAAAACAGTGATCAACTTTGTATGTTAAATGACTCTGACACCACGTTGTGTTAAAATACTCACTGTTAAAGGGCACAAGTGTGAAAATTCAAGCTGACATTGATTTTCTAAACACATAAGTTAATAAATATAGTATAACAACCATACATGTGTTTTAAGTGTCGCTCACCCATTTCAACGTGTTTGAATGTTCACAATATATTTTAATATGCCAATAGTTAAACATGTGTGTTATGATTTAACACGTTAAAATGATGTAGTGTGTTTTTTTTTTTTCCCCTAATTTAAACACACAATCTCGTGTCAAGGCCTTTGAACCCGCCATTATAAAGGATTTGTCCTATAACTTTTGGCCCAAGCAAAATATAAAGTCAAAAGTTGCTGTCACAAACACATATTTCGATACAAAGTAATTAAAAATCCACTAAATAAGATTACAAACTATGGCTCTATCTGGGCGGTCATCTGGACTGGCAGCTGTTATTATGCAAGCTATTATAAGGCTTTTCACACTGAGCCGGTGATCGATCACTTTTGCGATTGATCGCCGCCTGTGGACTTCAAACCAGCCACCAAAATTCATTACATTACGTCGCAGCTCTGACCAAAACACATATCGCTGTTGAGGCTTCCTCATACTAGTATAAACAAGCACAATAAATCACTTATGTACGAGTCTATTCGCTAAAACGTAGGCCTAAAAGAAGAGTTGGTTTACTTTGTGTAAAATAATATTAAACAGTGACTGAAAGAAAATATTCAATGGCCCTTGTGACCTAATGTATTTAATATAAGTGTTCTTTGTAGATGAGCCACATGTGTTAAGTTGCAGTCATCTGAATGGGAATGACCAGCCCTGAAGTTAAACTAGAGGGTCTACTCTCCCCGTGGTTCATTGGACCTGGCCAAACTGAAACATGAGAATACTCCGTCCTTTAGAGGGGACGTTAAGCCTCGGTCCCATGTACAGAGAGTCATACCTGTACATGTGTATCACAGTCAGTTGGAAAAGAGTAGGGTGGTAACCCCTAATTGTCCCAAGCCGTCCTGGTAGGTTTCAAGGGATTACCCTAGTATCATGTTGGGTGTGCCTCTGATTGCTCTGTCCTCTAAATGTAATAAAAATAAAATTCAATTAACTGTTGGAAAATCGGCTTGCGATTGCCGAGATGGTGCTAAATATTTCCATCTAAATGAACATCGATCTATAACTTTGCTTGATATATCAGAGAGATTCCCTGAGTTTGCTGCATGGACAATGCTTATCCCTTCTATGAAAATAGGGAAATGACACCAGGCGACTTTTCACATGGTTGGCATGTGCCCAGTGGTGTTGCTAGTTTTGGTGGCAGCATTTCTCAAAACAATCGCGGGAAATACCAACAGGGTCCTGACGCTTTCTGTTTACAGTTGGAAGTAAGTGTTTCATTTAACCTTTTTGGTAAAACCCCTGCAGTGCAAAATTTGAGGTAGCAAATGTTCTCAGGGGAGGCTCGGGGACAGGAGTTTTTGTTGCACTAGGGGGAAATGGTAAACTACTCTCTGTGAAAAAAAATGTTGCCAAACCATCCAGCATTCTCCTCGGTGGAGATGTAAGTTTGATAATGGAAATCTCAGGCTGCAGCTATTATCTATTCTACCCCAAGAATTTGGTGTCTAAAGTGTATTCGTCATCTTCTCCTCACTGTATTTCTGGGTTGAAGAGCACTTTCCTGAAGGCCTCTTCAGTACCAAGAGATTTTCATTGTCTCTAACGGGTCTCCTTTTCTGTTTCACATTGTTTTAATCCAACGTCTTGGAAAAATTTACAAACCTACGATTTTCTTTGTGGTTTGAATTGTTGAATTGTCATCGCTGACAATAGTGAGGTTCTTAGATGTAATTTCTGGGCCAATTATTGTTTAGTCAGAAACTTCCTCCATAGAGCCATAGAGCAAAAACCTGCAAAAATTGTTTCTCAGCCCATTCCAACCAGCCTTCTTGTAAACGCCAAAACTTGTCTGCAGTAAGATCAAACAGTGAGAAGCTACTCCCCATAGTCAGGTTTGACGAGTAGTGGTCAGATGTGCCAATATTTGTTTGGAGCATCAGGAATGCATCCCGATAAAATAAATGCAGACCAAGTCGGTGAGTAGCTCCGGTCACAAGTGGATGCAGGACCTGAACACAGCAAAATAAATAAATAAATAAATAAATAAAGCAGTCCTTCCTTCATCGGTTTAGGATTTCTTGCCAGCTATTCTCTGTGGTGAGAGTTGAAATCACCATTCAAGATGCTAAAAGTTGGCTTTAACCTTGGACCATAAATTATCAGGTTTGTCACACCATAAGGATTCAACAACTTTCTTTCGAAGGCTGTATGCAATTAAGAGCATTATATGACTGATCTTGGTGTGGATGGTTCCAAGAAGTGGGCTCTAACAAGAGGCAGCCGAAGATCATTCTTGTGATAGACCAATTATCCACCCACCCAGCTGTCGTCTTTCTCATATAAGAATATCCATTCCGGATGATGGAAGCACTCATCTTTAGGAACTGAAGCAGTTTCAGTTTGACTCAGTGATGAACAGATCGGCTTGAGCCGTAAGTACTGCAAATCAGAGCCCCAGGTAAATGTTGCCCTTATTTGTAAGATCAAGATCAAGTCGTCCTGCCTTAGTCAGCTACAAGAGTAAGTTCATGGATAGCTTGGGAGCACTTAATAATTTACTTTATCAGATTTGTTTAATCCGTCTATTTCTTTTCCTTGTATTGTTCCGACATGAATATACAATTAGAGTATTCAACCCCTAGTTAGGAGCAAACCATCCTGTTGAAACCCACATTCATTGCCAAATAAGAGGCCAGAACCTCTTACCTCAGGTGGAGAGACAGTAGAGTCCGATGTGTTGTCAAGTTTATAATTCCTCTTCCTGGGCATTGCTTGCGTCTAGCTGCAAACAGTGTGCCAGTGGTATATAGGGTCTTTAATAGAGTGAAAACTGAAAAGAAAGAACTGGCTGTTTATCCACAAGGGGCATATAAACTGATGGGTTTTGGTTATATCCATGATTTTTGAGGAAACTGAAGACAAGGGTCTCACTCAGGGGAGGCTATTTTTTCATGAGATTAAAAGTCCAGTAGTGGATAGCTGAACATTTTTAGGATCCCTTGGAAGCTGTTTTTCATTGACGTATGATGCTACCAAGACTGGCAACAGATGGATTATAGCAGGGCCATACGCAGGGATTTACTTTTTTATGGGGGGGGGGCGGGACTTCGAAGTGGACCTTTTTTTTTTTTTCGAAAAAGTGGACCTTTTTTGGTAAAGTGGACCTCACCCCCTAAAAGGGCCTTTTTGGTCCTTTTTTGATTAAAACATTCTATCAAATCACAAAATTGGACTTTCATACAACATTTTCTCTAAATTTTTGGACTTTTATCAAAATTCCAGCAAAAAGTGGACCTTTTGCCACTTTTGTGGAATTTGGGGGGCGAACCGCACCCCCCGCACGCCCCCCCCCCCCCCCCTTCGTACGGCCTGATTATGATTTGCACACGCAGAGTTTTTGGCACAATATTTTTGATCACAAAAAGGAGGCATCACGCACCTCACCTTTACAATTACAATTGTTTTGCCATTTCTGTAGACGAATGATCACCAGTTAACTACATGTCTGATGAGGCAGGTAAGGATGTAATTTACTACATGAGAGAGTCATTAGTAACCTCAAAGGAGAGGTAAAACAATCCTGACATAGATCTTGTACAAATAATACACTTTAAACAATTGCAAACGATTTACATCACGTGTTGGAAATCGCCCCTAATGTACAATCCTTACGGTCCGTCTACGGAAGGTATCCGATGAACTCCTTGTTATATTAGCTCCATTTTGTTGATTAAATATTATTTTATTCTCAATTTACTTGAGAAGGATTTCTCACAGGAAAAGTACTTTGTACAATGAAAAAGAACGGTTTGGTCATTTTGTGACCCCCATGTCATATCTGACATAATCTGGCATATCAGATCTGACAACAGCATCGGTGAATACTCAGTAATAAATGTAGGTAGGGATGGGCGATAACTATTCTCTTCAATAACGTACACTTTAATGTGGAACCACATTTTGATCCAAACCCTGATTGTCATAGTTGATCGCACTGTTTTTCGTGACGTTAACGTATAGACCCGTTAACAAGCAATTGTTGTAACATGTTAGGGGTCCTGTTATCTTGAAATAGGTCGGCCTGACTGTTACATACACACACTGGCAAATTGTATCTGTGTAGAGTTTTAATACTAGGGCCATAACGATTGCAGGAATGGATTCACAGGCAACAAAAGAAGTGACGTAGATGTTAACTGGTCTATAGGGTTCTTTTTATGGTTGGACTTTTTGCAGCAAACCGTTTTTTCGGCATACATAAAAATAACCGTTTGAATCGTGAGACCTTTAACACCATATAATCTATATATATTATTTTACTGGGTTATTTTTATATGAGTGCTAATTTTTCCGAATTGCATAAGTCTGGTAAGGCCTGAACTGCCGGTATAGTTAGTGTACGCCGGGCGCCCAATAACCCCCCTCCACGTGGTACCAGACGGATAGCGCAGGCTTCCTGGTGTTGTTCGCAGCCCGGTTTAATGCTTTGATTCACTGCTTATAATCCCTATGAGCTAGTCCTCCTAGCGACTCGGCTTTGGATATGGCCGGAGATGGCCTGCGTAACGGGAAAGATGGGTATCAGGCTTGGATACGGTTTTGTTCACAGACCTAGACGTAGTACCGGTATATTTGTGGTGCGCGGCCTTCTACCTACCATAACCGGTTGACTCAGCCTGCTGTGGGTCCGTAACGATACCGTTTTTTTGTGTTTGAGATGCAAGTACAAACGTACACTTTCTACCATTGTACTGATTGAATTGAATACGTAACTTGATTTAGCTACATAGTTATTGGCGCACATAGCCCCCTTGTTGCTGAACGCGCCATTCAAATCAATCAACCACCAACCAACCGAATTGCCATACGTGTTGTTACACAGGATGCGAAATCCGACCCCCCTACCGAACCGTTCTTGCAGTCAGAGATTTCACAAAAAATTGCGATCAACTATGACAATTAGGTCTTGGAAACGAATTTTAGCAAAATGTGGTGCGATATGAGCCAGTCCCTGTCATCCGAGCGTACGAGCCGGGTACAACGCCGGGTATACGTTGTGTTCCATGGTCGCGGCCGGCGGGTAATCTCGTGTGCGTTTGTCGGTTCGTACTCGACCTCGTGGAATTGATAGCGTGGTAGGAACCCCAAATACATGAGAATGAGACTAATTGAATGTAATAACGTTCAGCATCCTGGGATTTTTGAAACTGGCGCGAAAATGAATGTTTCAAATGCATTTTTCTCTTCCATTTCTTCTACTCACTAAAGTTCGCGCCGAACAAATAGCTTAAAATTATGTCTTCTTGCCGTTCTGGTAAAACTTGAAGAATTCATCAAGCTTGTTTTGGAGGAATCAATCAGGCAAAAAAATTATTTTTAAATGCCGATTTAGGGATTTTTTCCGAGAGCTCCACCGGAGGCTCGTGCAACACTTAAATCCCAACTCAGTATCGAAC
>JAMKCH010035680.1:0-31674 GCA_023653785.1 Ophioderma brevispina
GGAAGCATATGTGACCCAAAACGAGTAAATGAGGCTCTTTTAAAATTGAGATTTATATTACAGCATATGTATGTTTCAAGGATTAAAATGAGATCTCAATCACCTTCATAGGGTATGTAGTGAAGTTATTATGGTAGGTCAAAGATCATGCCATACTGATATCAGAGAAAACAATTAGACTGTTTAAGTTTAAACCACCTATATTTTCACCACAAGCAAATGTGCTCTAAACAACCGTTAATCATTAATATTTTTAGATTAGAATAAAAATATACTATATGAGAGAGGACATATCAATTTAATTTTTTTCAAGCTCTTTGACTAATTTTGCCTATCTAACAAATCCACAAGAGCCCCAAAGCGCCTCATTTGCTTGTGCTGGGTTACTCAAAAGTCATTGGTTTACAAATTTTGAGTTAAATCAGTCCAGCTGTTTAGATAGTAGAAGCAAAAATGGATGTAAATGAATGCGGTCGACCACATTTGGAGACGTTTTTGTTCATAATATCAAAAGGAATCATTTCTTCAGCCTTAAGAAATATGAATTTTCTTCCGATGCCAAAATTTAAATTTGATGCAGTTGTCGATCAAGTCAGCCACCTTTTGGAATTTACACAAATAATTTTTTAAAAACAATACAGTACAGTAAAGAACCAGAGTGACCCTACCATTAATTCTTGAGACATGTTTTGATTGGCACACCGTCATTAAACTAAATGTTAGTATCAACAATTTTCGGAAACCAACATTAAATTCTCAAACATGTCAAGAGACACTGGCACTTTGAAAATAGTGCACACCTTCAAGATTTTTCAAAATTGATTATTTTTTGATTGCATGGTTGTAAAGCTTTTTATATCATAAGGCCCTCACCGGGAGTGATTTAGCCCAAATCAGAACGCTTAGGGGTAAGGCAAACGATTTTATAATTAATGTCGCCCAACATTAATTCAGCTTACAACGCAGAAATGGTGTTAAACACAAGCAATCACACACCAGTGTTAGCCTACAAATTACCTGGATGTCTTTAGCCTCTTATTAATGTCTATCAGTCTATCAGTTTTGGGTATGTTATTTTTATGTGTAAAATATATTCTTCCAATGGCCTAGACTATCATTTGCAAGCAAATTGAAGGAATTTGATATTTTCTGAAAATGTGCCAGTGCCACTTTAAAGAATCACTACCCAATCCTCAGCCTTCCCCACCTTTCACAACATCAAACGTGAGATTTTGGTACCATTAGAAAACCTTGTTTTTTCCTCATCTTTATTCTGCAAATTTTTGACTGCCTTCTCCAGGATAAAATATGGCTTTTCAATGGTGTCATGTAACCAGAAAATAATTTGCAGAGTACTCTATGGGCTATGTAATACACAATTACGCCTCACCTTAAAATGGTATGTCAAATTTAAATGAAATTCTGTAATTAAAGTATGTTGATGATGGCCATTCCTATGAAACAGAAAAATATATGATGTAATCGGGTGGGGTACCTTTAAGTCTTCAATTCTGATGCACAGTGCATTTTTTTTGTGGTGGAAGAGAGGAGAATTTAATCCTGCTTGCTGGACTCGCCAGCAATGGTAGACAGTATTTTTTTGCATTACCAAATAAATGAAATCCCGCTTAACAAATATGCACAAGCTTTGAGACAAAATGTTTAGGCTTAAGATTGTAGACATTGCTAACTTTCTGGGGGCCGAAGTACTTGCACAATGTATGTGAGTCATTGGCCATCAGCAATTTCATTATACATGCAAATTTAACACTTAATGACTGCTGATCTCTTCCACAGAAGCTTGCCATCAAAGCAATAGATGTGCAATTTGTGGAAATACATACTAAACAATTTTTCTTGGAAGGTGCCCATCCAATTACATCATATAATTTTCATTTGTTTTCTACTGAAGGCCATTGCCTACATACATTAATTCCAAGGTTAATTTGAATCCAACATACCATTTTAATAGTGCATATTACAATGGTCTATAGACCATCACACAACTAATTTCTAAAAACCATACACTTCCAAACAACTTTCCAAAGTCAGCACTTCAAGCAATTTTGAACCTCTTAAAGGTGCAATGAGAGATTTTTGAGGCACCCAAATATTGTGTCATAATAGTAATTTCATGTAGATTAGACACTTAATAGATTTCTTACCTTGTATTAGGCTACAGAAATGTCTTAAAAGAAAGACAAAAAGTTATTTTGATTTGCTTATATTTCAATATAAAACATAGGCTGGATTTTGTATTTGCTCCTATACTAAATTAGAAATTTCACAATTTTTGTACCAAAGAAACATTTCTCAACTTAATCCTTTCAGATGGGGATATTTTTTATGGAAATCAGTACTTTGAATTTTTTTAGGGACACCTGATATGTGAAATCTTTTGTTGCACCTTTAAATACAATATACCATATGACACATTCCCCTAAGATCAATATAGGTAATCTTACACCTCGTCCTTCCACTTAAAATAATGGTATATCGCCAGGTTTGATTTGACGAAGCGAGAGCATCGCTTCAAAAATCATACCTTTATTCTCTAAATAACCAAAATTCTGAGCATTTTTGCTCAAAAGCCCAGTATTTCTATTTTTACACAACAACCTCTAGATGACCTTTGACCTCAAACCTCCCTACAGGGTACACCTGAGCAAAATTCCTCCATTTGAACTAAAATTGCATGAGGGTGAATTGCTTGCATTGCAATGCTGCTGATAAAAACTTACTTAGTATTGCCATTGTTACTTTGCATTGTTTTTGCATTGCCTGCTATCTAGCAGGAAAACGTGGTTACCTTCCTATTGCGAGGTGTAACCAAAAGGTTAACAATTTTCATCAACTTTTTGGTGTGATCAGGGGGGCCGTAGCCAGGTGGTGGCGAACGCACCCCCCCCAAAATGACAATGGTCCCGCTTTAAATCATGTTGAGGTCCGCTTTTTTGCCGATTTTGCAGGTCCATGTGGTGTGTTTAAATTTGGCGCTTTATTGTCAGGTTGTGGCTAACCCGACTATATTGGGTCGATACAGTTTTTTTGCATGCATTGCTACTATTTATAGTGTTTTTGTTAACGCCGATTAATATTTCATGCTCCGCCCCCCCCCAGAATTTTGGATGCACGGTAAAAAATTTGGTACTGGCGAGCGGAGCGAGCCAAAAAATTGTTTCTTCTCGAACAAAAAGATCCACTTCTGCAACCGCACCCCCCCAATCATTCCTGGCCGTAACGGGCCTGTGTGTGATACTTTCTTCAACTTGGGCCACGTTAAAATGTGAGAAGACCTAACACTCCTACACTCAATTCAATGGCAAAATTGGGTCAAATTTGAAACATGCTATACCATGCTTGTATTAAAGTCTGACTCGGAGATTTCTGAATATAACTTTTTAATATATTAATCAAAAATAGTCAACTAGAACTAAAGATAGTCACCTAGAATGCTCAATTCCAAAGTTTGAGATGAATCAGAGTTTTCGTTTTGATGCAGTAAACATATGTGTATATATTACAGTGCCATAGGATACTGTGTATTACAAAATTTCCGGATCCAGAATTTTTAAACAAAGATGTGATTTTCTATATGAAGGACTTTGATTTGAGCTTAGCTATTTCACACAGTGATTAGTATATGGACAAGCATTATGTACATGCAAAAAACACACAATTTGTTTGAAAATTGAGGGTGCCCTCATCGGGAGATCTCTGAGTCAGCCTTTAAGTAATATTCAATGAAATCAGTAGTGACCACTTTGTGTGACCTACAGTTGGTTGGAAGGTGGGGGGGGTGGTCAAATTTAAAGCATGTTTAAATAATACAAATAGCTATACCATAAAATTTTGTTAAATTCATACTACTGGCACTATTATTATCATTATACATTTGATTAATGTACTATAATTGACTGAAAACATTACTGATTATAGCCATAGCAAACATGTTAAAATTTTAACTTTGGAAGAAGAAGAAAACATCCTGCAGTACATGTCTATAGGAAATAACAAAAGCAAATAATGTATACATGAGTTGTGTCCTGCAACCCTGCCCCAAACCATGCAACCTCTTGAGAGATGTGCAAAGGTGCGCTCCTTTCTCACATGTCGTAAAGTGGAGGCTCAGGCGGACAAGGAGAGGTGCAAATGTACACTCCATTTCCAGGCATCATCAAAAGGAAGCTCAGGCAAACAAGCATATACATCCAAATGATTGAGCTATACCCAAATGTCACCAACATGAAAGGGAGCAGAAAGTCTCCTACAGAAGACAGAAGCAGCAACTTCATGTTTGAACCAATCCCATAATGCATTGCAATGTGCCTATACTCTCCTAAACACTTGTAAGTACTCAGGAATAAAAAGTGTTCAAGTGTTAAGGAAAACAAAACTTCCATGATCAGGATAAAAATTAAGTACACGTACTTAGAGTGTAAAAGTCAAGGTTTTTTGTGCTAAGAATAGGTTTTGTGGGATCACATAACATTTGAGTGGAAATTTCCCAAAACTGGTCCATTGTGGGATGGACTCAATACACCCTTTGGATTCAAACAATCAGTTTTAGTTTATAATGCTTGGATGGTAGCTAGTTATGTCATCTGACTTTCAGAAACAAAAAATACCCAGCTATTCTATGGCAAATCAGATGTGTTTTCCACATTCAACCCAAAGAATTACCATTCATAGAACTGGAAGGAAGATTAATATCACCAGTCAATATATCCTACAACTCAAGGAACTACCTCATGGTAGACAAGCAATCTTGTCATTGAATGTGCGTTAAAGGTGCAAGAGAGATTCAAGTCCATCCACATTTTCTGTAAGTAGTGATTTCATATAGATAGACATGCAACTAGATTCCCTACCATTGATCCTTGCAACCTACAGGAATAACTTAAAATGGAAACAAAAGGTTGATTTGTATTCATGCTTGCTTTCATAGAAACAACATAGGGTGCATTCTATTTGCTCCCTAGACGAAATTAGAACATTTAACAATTTTCGGTTACAAAACGAGATCAGTTCTCCAGATTAATCCTTTCAGTGGGTGATATTTTGATAGAAAGCTTTTTTTTACACCAGTGCAAAATCAGAATTCAATTTTTTTCGGGAACCCTGTTATTTGAAAATCTCTCGTTGCACCTTTAATGTACCCTGTGATATTACAACAGTCAAAATGCTTCCAAAAAGAACAGAAAAGAGTGCTACAATACCAGTGAAGCTAAAGAGATGACTTCACCACAAAAGCCACAGTTTATTTCAGAATGTCCACCCAATGAATTGTGTACAGGAATCACTTGCTACAAAACTCTTTTAACTTTTATAAGTTGTATGTACCTTCAGGATTTGATGACACTTGGCTCCAGCATCTGGAACCCCACACTGGAGATGACAACTATGTACCACTTGACAATTCTGACAAAGATTCCTCTCAAACTGATCACGGTAATACCACTGCCACCTCAAGCCACACCATGCAATAATACCCCAAGTCTATCTGAAACTTTCAATGCAGGTACTAACATATGAAACTACTGAATCAAAAAGCACTTTGGTACCTGATCAAGAGGATGATTTATGGAGGTAGATCCAAAGCATATTGCTGACTTGCCAGCCGGCAAGACAGAAACCCATGATCGACTCCTCAACTTCAACTTTTATTTCCATAAAAAATCACTCTTTATAACAAAAACTAACCAAATTACAGAAACAAATTTATGGAGGAGTGACCAAAAGGACAATAAGACCAGATTGGGGTAAATCCCTGACAGTTATGTTTATTCCACAATCTAAAGATACGGTCATATCAAGCAACAAAACGAAAAAAACGCCAAGTGATCAATGCGCCCTGATATAAATTGCTCAAAATTGCCCATTCAAACAGCCTATGGCAGTAAAAATAAAATAATGCAAAAAAACTATTCTATATATTTCACAATCCAAGTAATGGGCAAACAACATATATTTACTTGTGCTCCACATGAATACAATCAACCAATCAGCATATCCCACCATCTCCTGCGGATAATGTAGACCAACACATACACATATTAAAGTCTCATATGGAGACATCTGCAAAACAGGCTGAATAAACAGAGACAGAAAAGCTGCAAAATCAGTAAAATATTTTCTTTCAAGCAAACAAACCACAAAAGAAACAAAGGACAAGACCTGGCTGCCACTTAGAAGAATTAAAAAATACAGCAAGTAAACTTGTGTGATCCCCCTGGCAAGATGGCAGTCTGAAACATGACCTCAGATGACCTTTGACCTTGGTCCATGACCTTTGACATCATCCACACATGAAGGAACCCCTATTGCACCTTAACCCCAAGTCTGGTTTAAATCGGACTTAAACTTTTTGAAGGAGACGCGAAAAAACGAAAACCTAACCAAAACCTAACCAAACTGGAACACGCACATACATACATACACACATACGGACATTCGCATCCTCGCAATATCCCCCTCTGCTTTTCAAGCCAGGAGGAATAAAAAAAAGTTGTCATACAATGCAGGCAATTTTTACAATGATGACATGATCACAAGATTTTCCAAAATGTTCATGGCTCACCGTCCTATGGCAACATTTCAAAGAAAGATGCATTTTCAATGGTTAGACAACTAGGTGTCCCCACATTCTTCATCAGTTTATCTGCAGCTGACATCAGATAGCCACATTTACTGATTGCTCTTTCACAGATAGGAGACAACAAAGCTATCACAGCAAATGATGTTCAAGAATTGCCATGGGAAACAAAACCAAGGCTAAACTGTTCTGATCCTGTAGCAGTCTCTCACTTCTTTGAGTACAAGGTCACTAGACTTATTACAAACTTTCTTCAAAGTTCATTCCATCCTCTGGGAAAATTAGTTGAATACTTATATAGCATTGAGTTTCAACACAAGGATCTGAACATCCATGACATTATATAAAGACTACCTAACATGAAGCTGTTGAATCTGTTATTGATAAATATATCAGCATTTCAAGTGAAAGTATTGATTCCAATCTCTGCAAACTTCAAACTCATCATCATACCAACACCTATAAAAAGACTTAAAAGGAAACGACCTGTCGTTTCCATTCCTACTTCCGCTCATGAAAGCTACCCAGGTATTACAACCACTCTCACCATAAGAGTCTACCACAAATAACAAAACCAACTGGGACACCATTGTTGGATTATTAAACACAAAACAGACAAAATATGACAACATGAGATCACTTCCTTCAGGCCCTGAACATGTCAGTAACTGCCTTCATTTGAGCTATTAGAGTTCTATAGTAACTATGAAAGTAGATCTCAACTTCAACCCTCACCTCAAAGCTAGGGATCCAAATATGGCCATCCAATTTGTGACCACAGCCTATGCCTGCAGAGTTTACATAGCTACATGAGCAAAGCAGAAAAAGGTATGAGTGAACTCCTACAAAGTGGATGTGCAGAAGCAAGATGTCAAACTTCAGACAACAAAGAACCCAAGAAAAGCCAGTGGGGATGTCACAAGGGCATATCAAAAGCAGCGTACAGCATGCAGCAGAGATTAAGTTCAAGAACAGCTTATCATGTGGTGATGCTGCAATCCATCTTCAACATGACAGCGAGGCCCAGGAACCAGTTGGATGTTGATTCAAGTATTGCATTGCAACGTCAAATGAATGCAACTTGGGACAGCTTGGATAACCTGTGAAGGTACATTGGGCTTTCTGTTCATAAATATAACTACCATTCTGAACCTGTCACTGAAATGATTTTCCAGGATGATTTTTGACATTTAATTCATTGGTTTACATGTATAAACAGAAATAAAAATTACCAATGCTCTGAACAGATAATTGTCCCGGGGTGGGTGGGGTGGGGGGAGCCTCAACTTTCATTCGGTAGGGCACACCTTGAACATTGCAAACTGAAAGAAACTTGTGAAATGGGGGTCTTAATTGCAGACTGAAAATTTGGACCCTTGAGAACTAAATTTTGTTCAAAATTAGGCCACAAAAGTAGTTAAAAATCAAAATTTTGAATGAAATGGAGGTCTTGTGAACTAAAACATACTCAAATGGGACCCTTGCAAACTGCCAGAGATGCCTGGAAAGGGGTCTTAAGGGCCGCACATACCCATACACCTTTTCAGGTCAATGAAAAGGTGCCCCCCCCCCACCACTGGGATAATTGAAACTTTTTTGCAGTTTCTGGGGCATATAATATGCAAAAACAAACAAACAAAAAACTTAAAAATAGCATGTTTAGAATGCCATATTTAGGCTAGCGGGCAAGATCTCATAGCGTTTACAAAGGTGACGCACCCCTAACAAGTGCATAATTTTGCTAATCAGTTCTACGCATGTTCTCACTTCTAGTATGTGCACATTTTCGTGAAAATGAATTAAACGTCATCTCCTTTTTCCCCCTGAATATCAGTGACCAAGAGATGTACACCACGTTCCATTACTCCAGCAAATAATGGTGCTATTGATAAGTAAATCCGCCCGTTATGAATAGGATGAATAGGACAACGGATTTCAGATTCTCTGGGACTGCAAAACCATTGTTATTGTCCATGATGTTAAAAGCTTTTGAATTGTTTTCACCTCCCGGTTTAGATTGAGCTACAGCCTCATTCAGGAAGAAAATAAAACTCAAACTTCTGCTGGAGTTTAATAACTTTGATCGTATATTTCATCATTTATTCAAAAAGGAAACGAAGATGAGCAAAAATCATGAAAGAAGTTTGATTGGCAAGCTATGACCTAACATCTTGGTGCAGAACCAACACCCATAACTTAATCATATTAATATTGGACCTCTTTTCTATTCAATTAAAAGTTTGTTTGGCACCGGTTCACCTGCATTTCATATAGGTGAATGATTTTCGATTTCTGCTATGAAAGCAATAAATTGCATAGAAATGGGGTTACGCGGCAAGTTACGGGTTTGGTTCTGCAGAAAGATGTTAGGTCACAGTTTGCCAAACAATTTTTTTCTCATGAGCTTTGTTCACCTTCGTTTAGCTTTCCGCCTTTCGAATAAAGGATGAAATATAGGGTCAAAGAAAATTGAACACAGTAGAACCTCTAACTTTATTTATTCCGTGAAAAGGAAGGTAATTTGTGTTCCACGTCATGAAAAATAGCTTAATCTAAATCGGGGTGATGGTATAACACCTACAATCTTTTCAGTTGCATGGATAATAACAATGGCTCTGCAGTTCCAGATGAAAAAGGAATCTGTGGAAGTGTTTGGTCTTCTACATACCGAGCAGATTTATTTATCAATAGGCCCCATTATTTGCTGGAGTCAATGACTCATGGTGTACATCCCGTAGTCACTGATATTCAAGGCATAAATTGAGATGACATTTAATTCATTTTCTCGAGAATGTGCACATACTAGAAGTGAGAACACACGAAGAACTGATTTCTATAATTTTAGGAAATTATTTCGGAAGAATTATGTACTTGTCAGGGTGCGCCACCTTGGTCCTTATCCGAGCGTCTTTTTCGCTTTGGCCTCATGGCCTAATTTGGAACTTGTCTTAACAAGTGTATGTAATCTATTAACTCACACTGCAAATGCCTCTAAGGCAATATCACACAGTTTTCATTTTGTAAGTACCTTACCACCTGAAGAACCCCCCCCCCATTTTTCTTGATGTCTTAAAAGTTCTACCAGATGATTCTGAAGACATCTAATGCACATATTGATGTACTACAGCAAACCTAATTCTGGCAGAATTTGCAAACCCAATATGAATTACGAACCAAAAAACAATACTCATACAAAAATAAGCAAGTTCCTTTAAATATAGGAGACAACACTCAGGATGGTCCATACTCTGATGATGAAATATGAATCTCAGGACACAAGGCCAACTAGAGAATGGAGATATCATGAGAAAACGCACCAGATACAAAATTTTATGTTATGTTAGATACAACAAAGAGAAGATTCAGCCTATTTTTAGAAAGTCTCCTACTCTTCTATCCTTGGACACATGAAGAGACGATCTCCATCTTTTGAAGATGGATACAACCAGTTCCAAAACCAAATAGAAAAAACATGAGCATACAATGCTGAAGAATTTGACAGAGCACATAAACAAAGTGAACAGGTAGACCTTGATGATGATATATCCTTTTTCGGAAGTAGCACCTAGCACATAGCATTCAAATCAGCAAGATCAATTTGATTACCAACAAACTCTGGCCAACACCTTACCCATAACTGAGGAGAGTCATCATATATACATGTATTATGATAGTGGCATATACTTTGGCCTAAATATTGCTGCAGGATCTTGAATCACTAAAGAACTACTTACAAACATACTGAAGCTGAAGATACAGATCCTGATACACTCCTTCAACAGAAGCAAAAGAATTTTCTACCACATCCTCAAAAAGTCAAACATCAGCAGATCAATTCTGCATATTTCTAAGTGGAAGAGCAAGAGTTGGAAAACATGTTACCAAAGGTACTCTACACCAAGCCTTTATCAGACACTGCAATTGACTAATCAAGATGAAACAAGTGTAATACTAACAGCACCAACATGAAAGGCAGCTTACCGCCTAAGAGGAACAACAATACATAGTACCTTTGGTATTCGTTGCAATCAAAGGCTAGCCTAAAACCTTAGCAAGCTCCATATCCAACATTAATGATCTTGTGCAATAAGTTGATATTGTATTTTATTTTAAAATTTTACTTTAAATGATTGGGTTCATCATTTACCCTGTAGTAGGCCTATTGGCCCTTTGTATGTGGCTTGCCATGTGTATCTTAATAAGCGAAGGGCCAAATCCAAATATCAGGCTTAGTTTTTGAGTTACCTTCCAGATCACTACAAACTAAGCCACCACCTTGATTTTTGGTAGTTTTATGATAATTACACAATTGTTAATTCAGGGTGTGCTAATTAAATTTTGGCGGTCACCGCGAAATCCAAGATGGCGGCCAAAAGGCCGCCGTTTTGGCTAACGACAGTATTTTGAGGGTAATGTCCTATGTGAGCCTCCAATCACCTAGTTCTTGTGTCATATTGAAGATAATTTCATTATCTACATGATGATATAAACTTTTCGGCGGTGTTATTGTTATCTACACACAGTTTGGGGCCAAAAAAGTATATTTGCTATTTTTTTCAAAAAATGATGCGGACGGAAATAAGTTCTCCACATATATCAAATGTTTTCTAATTGGATCGAGACTTAGGAATTTGCCCTCCTATAATATGCATTTTGTGGGAAAAGCACAGGATCATACCAATTAATTTAAACGTTATAGTGTCTAAGATCGAATGGGGACTTAAGCAAAAAAAAGCCATTTTAGCTCATTTCTCTAAACACATGTACAAATGATGTATATTATCAATATAAATGCCTATATGACAGTTGTTTGATCACCAATATAATAAAATGTTTGATGTGATTGCTGCAATGGATTCTGATTAAATTTTTTGCGGTAACCTCTAATCCAAGATGGCAGCAAAAATGGCCGCTGTTTTGACACAAAATTAGCATTTTAATGGAAATATTTGAAGAAATAACCTCCAATAATATGTGGTTATGTCATTTTACAGCACATCAAATTTTCTACTGATGTTTCACTTTAAATACTTTTGTCTTGCACCGCATTAGTTGGAAGTGCAATGGACTGCAGCGACGGACAGGTCATCCCCAAATCCCGGTGTGGTGGGGGGGGGGTGGACTCCAATCTTGGACGGGAACGTATGTAAGGCTTAGAAGAACCATTTTTTTCAGCATCATTGTCACCCAACGAAACTTTTTAAAAATTTCAACCCAAGACACCCTATAGTTTGGTTTAATAATAATATAATATAATGGTTATTTTAACGCGCGGGAACATATCCACCTAAACGTGCTCAAGAAGCTGTGCGGCTGCCATGAAAGGCGCTCAGCCAATAGAGACCATGATACATGAAACAGATTTAGGCCAAGAAGCTCGATTTTAGAAGCAGAGGAAACCGCGGAGTACCCGGAGAAACCTGCGGGAACGAGTATGGATCGAGAAACCAAATTCACATAAAGCCACCGATTTTGCAAAATCGTAAATAAGAAACCCTTATTTTAAAAGCAATTTGTCTGTCTGTCCGCCTAAAGACCCTTATTTTTTCAGAGTCCTGTCAACCGAATGCCCCTGGGTTTGGAAGCACGAGTCTTACTCCCCATAATCATTTCATTAGTGTTGAGTCCCCCCCCCGGGTTAATCCAAAACAACTGATTGGTGCCTGGCAGTAATATCTATCCAATCAAATTTGACTTTCACTTGAGCTGCTACAATCCATCCCTTGGCCGTGTGGAGATGGAAGCTTAAGGTCTTGTGGCTCGAGTGAGACATGCCTATTTTTTGGGCCCTCAGTACTTTTTACGTAAGGGACTCTGGCAAGGAAGAAGTTTGGCTGGATTAGTGAAGTAGATAAGTCATAATTTCACAAATCGTGCACTTGCTGGACAAAAGCATGAAAATTGGCACAAACCTTCCTTGTGGTATGCTAAAGCAATTACAGAAGGGGTGCCCCAAAATTTCCCGATGTCGACCACAATAATGACCGGTCATTAGGCCACTCCCCCTTTTTTATCCTATTTCGTAGTCATTTTTAAAATAATTACTTCCATATCATATCAGTTATGGGATCAATTAAAGCTTGAGACATGTAGAATGTTAAAATGAGATCTACGACTATTGAATATTTGGTAAGTAGCGGTCAGTTTGGGGTCATTAAAGGTCGTAAGATATACCATTGACCCAGTTTTAAGGTTTGGTGTCAAAATTTCAACTCAAATGCGATATCCCATTGGTCACTCCAATGGTTTATGTTTGAGAAAATTGCATGTGAAGAGCACTACAACTACTTTACTGCAATAATAATGTCCATAACCACACCCCTTGTAGTTATTTAGTATGAATGACGCACAGAAATCGTAACTTTAGGTTTCATGTATAAATTTGGCAATTTATATTATACAATTAATATTCATCGGTTTGAGATTATTCAGGAGTTCTATAAGAGACACCCAGAATATTGGCTAGGATTTCTGGAAGGGAACCTTGTAACAATTGAGGCCAAATCCCATTTGCCCTGACCCCTTATATCCAAAACGTGCTACAGAAGTCCCAACAAACTAGTTCAACAGATACCGCATTAAAACAGGGAATAATTGAAGCACAGACATTTGTTTCATGTGAAAATACATCCAGGAACTCTACACATAATGAATTAATCTCTAAAAGGGTATTTATCACTAACCGATCGTTTGTATTTCTTTAGCATTCATTGGTCTTTCGGAAATGCACTTGAAAGAACAAGAAGTATTGGCTTTTGAGGAATGTAATATCTATATAGTTTCCTTGAACTGTGATATTGACTTTCACGGTCCGCTATCGACCTTCTCTTCTTGCTTATGAGGCAACAGCTAATATAATGTTCAAAACGGTGGAGGCCAGCTCACTGTTGATTGGGTTTTGGGTTTGGAGAAGTCTATGTCCACCGGTGGATGAAAGGTAGGGCACTAACTAATTGCGAAGTGATCTGCAGTGCTGTGATGAAGAACCACTTGGCAAGACTTGGCATGGCCGCAGAGCCCCCATCTGTGCATATTGCTGTTGCAGCTGGCGACCCCTCCTGGTGCGAATCCGGTTTAAGTTAAAGGATGACACATTCCACTTCGTGGGAATATTGCTACCGGGTGGTAGTTCTGTCATAGTGTAATAGTGAGTTGATCTGGTCTTGGAGTATCTAGCCAGGCAGTATTCCATGTCTGTAAGAATGTTGCATGGGGAGCTTGAGAGTTAAGCAGCGTGTCGACAGAAAGGTCTACGAGAAGCACGGTCTCGGTGTCTGCCGAGCTGGTGTGATTCTTTGACACGTGTTATAGCAGCAAGGGTGATTGTTGTCCCGCGCCACATATGCCTTATACACCAGTTTGTGCGTGTGGTTATCTCTCCGAAGACACCCTATATTTTTTTAATAATAATATAATAATAAATTTGTATTTGTTTAACGCGCGACTATCCACGTAAACGTGATCAAGGCACTGTGCGACTGCCATGAAAGGCGCTCACTCGCTCAGCACATCAGAGAAAACCATGCTACCTGAAAGAATTTTATGCCAGAAGTCGATTTTAGAACAGCGGAGGAAACCGGAGTACCCGGAAAAACCTGCGGGAACGGTATGGATCGAGAAACCAGATTCACATAAAGCCACCACCGTATTTGCAAATCGTAAATCAGAACCCTTATTTTAAACGCATTGTCTGTCCTGTCGCCTAAGACCCTTATCTTTTTCAGTCCTTTCACCGAATGCCCCTGGTTTTGGAATCACGAGTCTTACTCTTCCATATCATTTCATATGGAGTCCCCCCCCCCGGTTCCAAAACAACGTGAGGTGCTGGCATTATATCTATCCAATCATTTGAATTTCACTTGTGAGCGATCTTACAATCCATCCATGGCCGGTGGACATGGAACTAAGGTCTTGGTCTCGTTGATACAGTGGCCTTTTATTTTATGGTGCCCTCAACAAGTAACTTTTTTTACGTAAGACTCTTGGCAATGAAGAATTTGTGCTGGATTAAGTGAAGTAGATAAGTCATAATTCACTAAGATCGTGCACTTCTGGAACAAACGCAAATAAACTTGGGCACAACCTCCTGGGGTATGTAAAGCAATTTCTGAAGGGGTCGCCCCCAAATCGACCTCTACAATAATGACGTCATAGCCACGCCCCCTTTTTTACATATTTCGTAGTAATGTTCAAATAATTACTACTTCCAAAATCCTACTCAGTGTGGTATGCAATTAAAGCTATGAGCATGTATAATGTTAAAATGATTCTACATATTTGAATATTGGGTAAGCAGAGGTCAGTTTTGGGTCATTAAAGGTCGTAAGATACCATTGACCATTTAAAGATTTGGTGTCAAATTGTCAAACATCAAAATGCGATATCCCATTGGTCACTCCATGGTTATGTAGGAAAATTGCTGTGAGAAGCACTAAAAGCTACGTTACCTGCAATAATAATGTCGCTACCACACCCCTTGTATATTTAGTATGACGCACAGTAATCGTAACTGAGGTTTCATGTATAAATTGGCATTTGTATAATTACATAACATAATATTCACTTGCGATTATTTCAGGAGTTCTATAAGATAACCCGATATTGGCTAGGATTCTGAATGGACCGCAATGTAACAATTGAGGCCAAATACCATTTGATACCTACACTTTTAACAAAACTGTACAAATCCCACAAACTACATTTCACAGAATACCGAGACCGCCATTAAACAGGATAATAATTGAAGCACAGACATTTGTTTCATGTAGAAAATACATCCAGGACCTACCCATATTGAATTAATCTCTAAATTAATTCACTACGACGGTGTCGTGGCGGTAGCCTTCATTGTCATTCGAAAATGCAATTGAAAGACAAAGTAAGTGGGCTTTTGAGGATGTAATATCTATATGTGATTGATGTGATATTGACGTTCAACCGATCGACTATCACCTTCTTTTTTTGCGTATGAGGCAGCACTAAATATGTTTCAAACGGTGGAACCGCTCACGTGTTGATTGTTGGGGTTATGAGAAGTCTATGTCCACCGGTGGAGAAAGGTGTGCACTTTGAGAATGTGATCTGGCATTACTGTGATGAAGACCACATTGGCGGCTGGCGATGGCCGCCGCCCCATCGGTGCATATTGGTATTGAAGCTCCCCCACGTCCTGTGCTAATCCGGTTTAAGGTGACCATTCCTTGCATGGGAGATTGCTACCAGGATGTAGTTCTGTCATAGGTGTAAGAGTGAGTAATCTGAATCTGTCTTGGCCGCGTGTCTAGCCATGCAGTATTCCATGTCTTTAAGATGTTTAATGGGGAGCTGGAGAGTAAAGCATCGTCGACAGAAAGTCGACGAGAGCACGGTTCTGTCTGCCGAGCTGTTGTGATTCTTTGACAGGGTTTGCAGCAGGGTACATGTTGATCACAAGTCCCTTATTCACTAGTTTGTGCGTAGGTGTTCTCTACGAAGCACGGCAGGTGCCCTGCTGCTAAGCATGGTACAAACTCAGATGGAGTAGGACTGAGGCAACCAGTAATGGGTTCTCAGGTCTCGTTGAGTATATGTCCAGCTTTTTGTGGGAGAGCTGTTGCACCATGGTGGGGCGGCGGCATATTCACAAGTGCTTTAGACCAGAGCCATGGCGTTGGTGCGTAGAGTCGTTGGCTGGCACCACCATACGGATCCTCAAGTCGGCCCAGGAGGTTATTCCTCGAAATACCTTGGCGCATACGAAATCGAGATGCTGCCGTTAAGTAAGCCTCCGGTCAAGCGTCAGCTCCGATATGTTGGTGGTAGGAACCTTTGTATGGCAGAGGTCGCTCCTTGGAGGTTGAAGTTGGAAGCAGGCGACTGAGCCTCTTTGTTGTTCAGCAGCGTGGAAGGACATGTAGCGGTGGTCATTGGCTCGTGCTCAGCTTTAGTCTCCAGGTCTATGAGATTTCTGCCATCCGTATCGCTGTCACCAAGACTTTCGTACTATTGAGAAGCACTAGCACCCTGGTTCTTTGCCAGTCACTGTATGGCTTTAATTGTCATGCATTGACATCGTTTCCTGCGAAAATGTCAGAGGGGATATTGAGACTTCTGGTTTAATAATCAAAATAAGCTAGATAAGTTCTCCCGCATGTCACATCAAAAGTGATCCCAGCTCTTACAGGCCTCTGGTTGGACTGCCATAAGCTCAACTGCTACGGCATGTTGACAACACCTCAAAAAGCTATTGAAAGACCCTGCTACCTGAAATTCCAAGTAAGTCAGAGACTGGCTGCACGTATGGTTGCAGGAAATTACCACCTCTAAGTTTCTTATTGAAAACTGCCAAGTGGCTCGCCACAGTATTTTTTGCTCTGGACTTCGTGTGACTTGTCATGGAAAAGGTATCCATGGGGACCTCAGAACTTTTTTATTCATTTTTTTAATTTTGAACTTTATACTTGAGTAGAGTCTGACAGAAGCATTAGACCTGAAAATTTTTCTTGCAATCGCAGTTCTTGGTTGCATGCACAAGTCATTCCCCCTTGTGGAACGTACACACAAAAAAAAAGGTGGGGGTACTTTTTTGAGTTACTTATGTTTTAGTAACAGTCCATTTGTACAAAACTTTATTAGTTTTCTTTCTTCAACAGATCTGTACACATCAGGGCGTTTAACATGACAGAAAAAACAATAAAAATAAAATAATTAAGTGTTAAAATGTCATTTTTAGGTTAATTTCCCATCATAACCGTTGTGGACGTACGTTGCAGAATATGTGTACTCCTCAACGACAAAATGCTCACATTTCTTAGCTAATTAACACAGATTCTTAAAAAAATAAAGCGTTTCCAAAACATAGATTATTACCACATTGGCAATCACTGTTTTAAATAAGCATCAAAAGTAGTAGAGTTGCTTGATAGTCGCCATTTTAATTTTTGGATTACGGCCGCAGCATGTCACTTTTGTAATATCCACAAAATCTATTAAATTTTGTGAAATTCGAAAGCTTGTTTTCATGAAACTACATAGTATTTACCTTGATATAACAAAAATCAAGTTATTTGCGATATTTTTTTATTTTTTTACATGTCGAAATGTGATTGACATAATACGAAACTGCCCTTTATTGGATTCATGACCATTCTGGGTGAATTTGATCACCAAATTTGGTGAAAATATCGATATCAAATCCCTCCAATGACCTTAATTTGACCTAGAATGACCCCAAATGCTAGACAAACCCTGTTAAAAGTATCTTTAGAGACAAGTTTTTGTTCCAGCCTTTAAGTTATACCACACATGATAGGGTTTCTGAGAATTTCCATTTTGACATAAGTTAGCAATATGCAAAAAGGGGGCGGGCATATGACGCATTAGAACTGAGGTCCGAATTATTTGGGCACCCCTTCTAAGTTTGCATATTGTACACCCCAAGGAATGCTCTGTGCCAATTTTATGCTTTGGACCAGAGTGGTGCACGATTTATATGGTTATCTCTCCAGCTAGATCCACAAATTAAATAATTATTTATGTCTGTGCTGGAATGTAATCAAATCTTCCAACTAACTGGCTGGAGACCGAAGTTCATGACCCTGTAAGTAGAGGCATACGCAAGGCTTCAAGAGATGTGGTATACATTCTCTAGTAGCCACAATACATACATATAAGTCCCATCACTGCTGATTGCTCCAAGTTTTGTTCCAATGGGTGTGCATTGAGTTAGCATTTTTCTGGATTCAGTCCTGTAGTAGACATTTGCTTGAAATCCACACCAGTCCACAAGCTATTTGTAATTAGAATTGGATCCCAGATTGTACTTACACGCAGAGCTGGACAATGCTACTTTTATTCCGACCATGATGAACTGTGTCACCCCCTCGAGAAGATAACTCGACTTGACTTGCCTGACCAATAAAAACAATTAATGGATGGAGCGTAGACACGTACATGGGCGCTATTCCACAGGTCATTGCCCATTGGAAGGAGGAGGCCGTTTCCAGCACCGTTATTTATTATCGGGATCACCGATAATAATTATTCCTAATTACCAAATGCCTTCTTTTGTACACACAGACATTTTCGAGCTACCCTTCACAGGTATAGTGTCTTACTAACCAGTTTACCATGCAACCGTGTAAAATTTCAATTTTTGGAAAAATTGGGTGCTCTTCAAAAAAATGTGCTAATATTGCTTACAGCAGTTATCTAATTAGTAACGCTGATGCATTGGTGCCAAGATAGCGATTACCTCCCTTTTAACCCTGCAAGTCCTGGTTTGATCCTACATGAGCAGGAAGTGTCATTCCATAATCCTACAGAGAATGGGAGAAACTGATCTTCTATGGGAGGCCAAGTTGGACCTTGGCTTCACAGCAGGTCCATTAAGACTTACTCTGACTGAAGCGCCTAATCTAGGAACTCTACTGAAAGCAGCTCAGGTAGGCATCTGGCTGAGAAGATCTGGTGCTTGTCCATAAACATGCGGTGAAAAAAGACGTGACATTCCAACTGCCACGAACAAGTGGTTGGATGTGGATGAGTGCGAGCTCACTCTCTGGGACACCAATGATGACAATGGCACGCTCTGATTGCAATCTGTTGGATAGTGAATTGGGGTGTGCGCTCACACATGCTGAGCTTGCATATTCCATGTTTTGGAGGGGGGGTGCGGCGACCGATGTTGTGAGGTGTTGTGGGGTGGGGTATAGACCGTGGCCGTATGTTTCGTGTCGTCTCAATATAGGTGGTGCAGCACACTAAGGGAGCAATCCCTAGTCGCTGACTGGCCGTGCAGTTTTAGCCATTTTTGGTAATCATAGAGACCATGGACAGGTCATTACTGAGGAAGATCCAAGTATATCGCCCCTGTCGACTCTTCTGGAGTTGTACCAAAGAATGGAGAATTGGATGGCCTGTTGCAGCATCTTTCTGGTTTGATATTGTTTCCAGTTTTAACACTTGGCAGCACCGAAACGTACGATGGTGGGGTGTCTGAGAGTTGGGCCCAGGGACTGATTTCCAGCAGGTCTTTGTTCATCCATCCATCCTTAATCCGAGTCATCTACATTGCTTGTCCCTATGTGAACTACTAAACTTCGATTGAAGTCCTTCATATAGACCAATCCCAACTTTGGTTATAAGAAATTCCGTATCTGCCCATCAAACTTTGGAATGAGCATTTTGGGTGACTGTTTTTATTTTTTCACTTGACTATTTTCAATTAATCGAACAAATATGCTTTTCCAAAATCTCTGATCAGACTTTAATACGTTGCTACAAGACTTCTTGAACCGTCATCTCTTAGGATTGTTCTTAGGCTACTTATCAATCTTGTTGGTTGGGGTCCTAGCAGGTTATTGTGGAGAAGCTGTCTTCGACGGTCGTTCTGAGGGTATCCTGGACTCAGTGTGCGTCGTTTTTATTGTGGTGATATTTTAGGTGTTGTAGGGGTGGGGGTGGGTTTGCGCAGCTAGCCGCCATGTTCACGAACGTGTGTGTGCTGTGCGTGCCGGTGGGGGAAGGGGAACGAGTAAAAACTTTTTTCGATTATGATTTCATTATTGGTCATCCGCCAAATCCCCCAATATTAAATTATAAATTTCATCAGTCTAAGTGAATCGGCCAAGCATCCAAATAACAACTAAAGAGTTGTTGGGCGTGGTGTTTCCTCTGGTGTGTTGACCAACTTTTTTACCATGCCAACCTCATGCCATAAGCACAACTTTGATGTTTTGCGGGACAACCCCATCTTTTCTGCTAAGTGAATAGGCGCATTGGTCCAGTGAACTACTCAAGACAACTTTATCGATGTGAAACCATAGTCCTTGCATGACTGCATATTTTGAAAAATATCTCCGTATCGCATCGTACCATGCAACACCTCTTATGCAACTTTGGCCATGCTTGGGCACTGAAACGGAGTTTGCGTACAGTTCAAGTTCGTTGGCAATTTACCGAGTTTGGGCTTGCATGTCTGCTATTCTGCTGCACCATCAGCAGCAGCCCTGGTTTCAGCATTTATATGCTAATTCTTCATTTTGATCTGGGTTCATTCTGTCAGAACTGCAGTTTGTGACAAATTGGGTGAGCCACATGTTTGGTTTTCCTTTCCTGATTCTTCCTTTCTTCATAGCGATTTCAAATGTCAGTTTGCCAACTCTTACCGAAGCTTGCTTATATACCAAGCAAATAAATCCCCGGGGGGGTGGGGGGTAACGAGTGGAAAGGGTAGGCTACATATGTGCCGCCGATATGGGTAGCATTCTCAACGCCGTACTATAACAATGGGTCATTTTTCCCCACCAGCTACTAGCAAGATGGGTCACTTTTTGAGGTTCATTACAACTATATAAATGTGGCCATATCTTTTTCCATGGGGTTGTCGCTTTACTATGAAAACTGGTGCGATTCTTCTTGTTTCCGATTTTGTTTTTTTTTTTTTTAATTTGGATAAAATTGTTCTTTGGTTTTTTTTGTTGTAGTTTTGTTTTTTTTTTTTCTGTTTTTTTTTTTTTTTTTTTGTTTTTTTTTGTTTTTTTTGTTTTCTTCTTTTTTTTTTTTTCTTTTTTTTTTTTTTTTTTTTTTTTTTTTTTTTTTGGCAGTTTGGCTTTTTTTTTTTTGTTTTTGGGTGGGGTTATTTTTTTTTTTTTAAAAAATCTTTCTTTTTTTTTGTCTTTTTTTTTTTTTTTTCTTCATCCTGGGGTTTTTGGGGTTGTTTTTTTTTGCTGTTTTTTTTTTTTGTTTTTTGGGGTTATTTTTTTTTTATTTGGTTTTATTTATATTTTTTTTTTTGAATTTTGCGTTTTATTTTTTTTTTTTTTGTTTGTATTTTTTCTCCTTTTTTTTTTTTTTTTTTTTAAAAAAAAACTTTTCTTTTTTTTTTTTTATTTTTTTGGCTTTTCTTTTTTTCTTCGCTTACAAGTCCACAAGAAAATGGTTGATTTCCTGATTTTTGGAAAAGTTACTATGAAATGTCCGATTTTGTCTAAGATTTACTATTAAAATGGTGCGAAATTTACAAAGCCCCCTAATACTCGGTCGAAATTTTCTAACCAACTATATAAATGGGTCATACTTTTATGTACAATTATGGTCACTATAAACATTGGGTTCGATTTTTTTAACCCGGTGGACGCACACGACCGTACCAAATTTGGGGTCGAGTAACCCCCTCCCCGGATAAATCATAATGAACAAGGTACTCAAATGCTTCACAGCAACAGAAATGCGCATGTTGATAACCTACAATAATCAATAATAAACTGCTGATCGAGTCCAGGATGGAATCAGTCGAACGCAGTTTCGCCACGCTAATTGCTAGCCCCAAACATTAGAGTTTTCTATTTAAAGCTATGTAAAATGGTAAGTTTATTTAAAGTGAAAACACAGTCATTTTGGCATTCCTGGGTGCCATTTTGATGCTATTATGTACTGCTTTCTCAGATAGTACAAACCTTAAAATTTATATGAGCACATTGTCCAGTAATTAGTACATGTACTTGATCATTTAAGCCTTACATGTTCTCTAGATGTGCTAAAAACTGTGTTTTTGTGATTGCGCAACGTTTTTTAACGGTTGGGCGCTATAACTTTTTCACAGAATATTGTTAGAGCGTGGTCTTTTCACTTACACAGTGTACATCATTTTATAGGTGAAAAGTACTACACAAGCTAAAATGAATTACTCATGAATAAGAATTCTCATTGATGTAGAAAAAATTGTCTCCTCTTTCTTGGTCTATTTTTTGGTAAAAAACTCAAAACAAACTCCAATTCTCTGCGTAATATTCTTATGTATTCCACCTAAAATCCCATCAGCATGGTATACATCCTGTAAAATTTGATTTTGCTTAAAATGACACCAATCACTTGCTGATTGGAGGCTTTCTTTCTCACCCGTTATCCCTTGAAAAAACAATTGTTTTTGTCAGCAGCGGCCAATCTTGCGTCCGCCATCTTGGATTTAGAGGTTACCAACCGACCAATACGGCAAAAAATTGATCAGCGAAGGCATTGCAGCATCTAAATCAACATTTATATATTTGGTATCAAAAACTGTCTATAGCATATTTATACATGGTATTGACTACATTTGTGTCATTGCTGTTTTAGAGAAATGTGCAAAATGTTGTTCTTTTTTGTGATTAAGACCCCCATTATTCTTAGACACTATATACTTTTAAAAGTTAAACGGCTATGCTCCGTTGCTTTTTTCGCACAAATGCATATTAATATTAGTGGGCCAAATCCTGAGAACGTTTCTTGATACCAATTATGAACGATTTGATATAACCGTGGAGCAACTCGTTTCAGTCCGCATCATTTTTTTTGAAAAAAAATGGCAAAAATATGCCTTTATTGGCCCCAAAAACGGTGTGTCGATAACAATAACAACCCACAAACAGTTGATTATCATCATGTAGATAAGTAACTATCTTCAATATGACCCCAAGAACAAGGTGATTGGAGGCTCCCATAGGACATTACCCTCACAATAAAACTGTCCTCGTTAGCCAACTGCGGCCATTTTGGCTAAGCCATCCATGGTTCGAGATGACCGCAACAAAATTTATATCAGGTATGTCACTATGCCATGGGGTGGTGGGGGACGCCCACAAAAAGAAAAAGGGGGGCTATCGAAATAGCAGTGTTGGCTGTATCCTCTTAAAATATATGTGTCGTTTTCCGTATATCTTTCATCACACCCCTCCTAAATAACAAATACACACACCGTCGTCTTTGTAGGTTTGCTTGATGTTTTGTGGTTCTGGAGTGATCTGGCACGTAACTTGCTTATTTTTGATTTTTGCTGCCCCTCCACTTATAGAGCATGTTACCGATCTGGACATTGTTTGGGGTGTGTTGATGTTTGTTATGACTGTGAGGAGAGTTTTTGTTGCATTGATGTGGGTGTGTATGTGTTTCCTGGTGCTAGGCTTGGCCGGCGTCATAGTGGTGGCGTGTGTGTGTGTGGCAGTGTGTGTGTGTATGTGTGGGGGCGTTGTGTGTGGGTGGTATTGTGAATGTGTTAGTCGGTTTGTTGTGGACTTTGGTGTCATAGATGTAGTGGATTGAAGGTGCAAGTGGAATATTTTAATCTTACTATTTTTTTTTATGTTTGCTGTGGTATTTTGTGACGTTCTTGGGTTTTAAAATATTTTTGTCATCTGTGAATTTTTATCTATATATTCCTGATTTTGTCTAATATGGCATTTATTATGTCTTTAATTTATTGTCAATCCCATGCAATTTTGGTCTGTGTCGGGCCACGTATTTTGTATATTGGTTTGAATAAACAACCTATAAAACCCGACCTATATAAACCATCATGCGCAACTCATAAAATACGACATTATCGATGTTCTCGCTAAAGTCTATGTATGTTGTTACTGGCAAATGCTTGATCACAGCGCTTTTTGAAGTTTGCTTCTGATCAGCCACAGGCTCAATTTCTTGTGCACCTTTTAAGACGTCAACATTACAATATAACACACGATGATATCTACAAGGTGAAGGGAGAGGATCACCTGGGTGTGTAGATTCGCACTCTAAGCAAGGATACCCATAGGTCGTGTCCACCACGGAGCTGAAACCTGGAGTTTCAACCCGGGAGTGTTGATCGCGGGGTTTTTTGGCCGTGTGGACGCATGACGGAGGTTTAAACTCCGGATTTTTTACCGCGGTCTAGCGGGGTTTTACCCCCCCTGAAAAAAACTAGGGGACAAACATCAAACTCCAATAACACTCCGGATGTGTTTCCTGTGAGTGTCGTGCGGGGTGGTGGGGGGGTGACACAGCTTTCGGTGGGAATAGTGAGCAGAGGTGACCTGGCAAAGGTCATCGTTTTTTATTTTGACAACTTCCTGTGTTTTAATATAACGCGCGAAAGTGCACGGTTTCCCGGTATGGTTACTTCCGAGTCTACACTAACACGATACTAGAGCAGAGGCGAAGGGTCCAGGTGATGATTTTCAGAGTATAATATAGTGCCATCCGGGGGACCTTGAATTTACTTCTGAGTTTGCGTGAGCTTGTAAGACATAATTTGGCCATTGGTTGGTAATTTTCAGCCTCTGGGGGATGTTCGACAAGCCCTGTTGGTGAGTTTTGTGACCGTGTGGACTACGATAGTGGCTGATAGCTGGTTTTTGCGATTAACGAGCTAGCCTGTGAAAGTACATACGGTGCATGTTCTCAGTTGATCACAATGCACAATAAACAACAGCCTTTTAAATTGCCTATGTGCTTTTTCAGCTTATTGGTCCCTGCAGGATCATGATTCAGATCAGGAAGAGATGCGTGGCGAACAAACCATGGACATGTGAGTGGTACTGTGGATTCACTGAGTGACATCTCATCCCCAACTGTCAAGTAGTGTTATATTTGACAAATTGTTTAAGGTTAGATGGTGCAAATTATCATTTTTAATTAGTTTTGGAAATCAGGGTCAAAAAACACCATGGGATTTGTATTGACATGGGGGTCATAGGAACGGCCCACCACCTCAACCTTGGGAGGGTGCATTTGTCCCGAGCGCGCGTTTGCTGTAGTGTACGGTCAATGTGCATATATGTGTATGTTGTTATTATAGTTTATGCATTAACTATAAAGATTTAAAGTTTGCTTTAACTTTCATTTTCCAGGATATTCAACACACAATTCAGATAGATGTCCGGCTAAAAAGCGAACAAACACTCCCCCCCCCCCCACCTAATGGAACGATGACTTGGGGGAACTACTCCCTTCCAAGTGAATTTTGCATAAAACACATTTCATCAGTACACCACACGCAAGCACCAAAATTTACTCCCTAGTTTTTCTTATGTTTGGAGTGCAAGTTCAATTTGATATAAATGAGCAGCTCAGTGCCCGTTAATATGTCAGTACAGAAATTATTACTCTGGTTACTTATAATCGCAACAAGTTCCCCAAAGACATCTCCAAGATCTTTGACACACCAAGGTCTAGCAATGAGAAGAAACCACCTCCAATGGTGCTTAGATTGGTCCACACCCTGCTTCTCATAAACATGGTATAAAGATATGAGAGACATGTGTTGGCTGTAGCAACATGAATCATGTTACTTTAAGGTCAAATCGGTCAAGCATGTCAGCAGACACAGGTAAGATCGCTTTGCCACAATTATTGGTGGGCAATTAATTAATAAAAGTGGCACTAAAAATAATTAGTCTCTTCCAATCACACTGAAATTTAATTGTGAATGACCACAGATTCAGTCATTATGGAGCTATTAAGCAATTCTACTGGCATTGAGGGACAGCTAAAACAATAGGCCTAGAAACATGAGTACCACATTTGGCCCGCACAATATGTGCAAATTAACAAAAGGCCACTAAAAAGAAATAGTCTCTGTCTTCAATCACATCTGAAATTTATTGTTGAATGCACATGCAGTCATTATTGGAGTCTATTAGTCCCAGTCACTGCATTGATGGACACCAAAACAATAGCCTAAGAAACATGAGATTGAAGAAACCACTTTGCACCATAAATACAATGAAAGCGCACTAAAAGAAATGTCTCTTCATCACATCCCTGAAAATTTATCTGCATATCACATGCAGTCATTGTTGGAGCTATTAGCCAAGTCGCTGCAATCCTATGGCAGGATACCGAAACCTGTGTACTTTGCACACCTCTGAATGATTGTGTATTATCAATAAAAACTACAAAAAATCAAGGTGTGCTTAGTGTGTAGTGATCTGGCAATAACTGCATTATTTTGATTTGGCCTCACTTATAAGCATGTTAAGTCTGCATTGTTGGGGTGTTGTGTTTGTGAAGTGAGGGAGATTTGTTGCATGATGGTTGGGGTTGTATGTGTGTCTGTTCTGAAGTGCGAGTATGGTGTGGGTAGTGTGTATTGTGTGGCGGGGTGTTGTGTTGTGCGGGGTGTTGTGGAGTGTTTCGTTCTTTTTGTGAGACTTGGTTGTCATAGATGAGTTGAGATATGAAGTGAGTGGAAATATTTTACGATTTATATTTTTTTGTGTGCCTGTGGATTTTTAATGGTTTAAATTTTTTATTGGTCATGTGTGAATTTTTATCGATATATTTGAATTTGTTCTTTAATATGGCATTTATATGTGTTATTTATTTGTAAATACAATGCAATTTGGTCTGTCTGTCGGCCTCGATTTTGTATATTGTGAAAAAACCAACCAAATAACCGACTATATAACATTCATGCGCAACTAGCCAATAATCATTATCCATGGTATCCTAAATTATGAATGTTGTTAAAAATGCAATGTTGAAGCTTTTTGAAGTTGCTTCTGATAAGCACAGCTCAATTTCTTGCACTTTTAAGAGCAAGTTATCAAATGATTTAATTGATGGAGAGGATCACCTGGGTGGGGTAGAATTGCATCTTACGAAGGATAGTGGGTAACCATGTCGTGTCCACACGGAGGCTTGAAAAAAACTCTGGAGTTTCAAAACTGAGTGTTGATCGGGGTTTTTGGCCGTGTGGACGCATCGGGGTTTAAACTCCGGGTTTTTTTATCGAGGTTCTAGCGGGGTTTTATCCCCTAAAAAAACTAGGGGTGAAACTCAAACTCCAATAAACACTCCGGAGTGTTTTGGAGTGTCGTGCCGTGTGGACAGTTTGGGGGATAGTGAGCAGAGGGACCTCGCAAGAGGGTCATCGTTTTTTGACAACTTCCTGTGTTTGAATATAACGCGCGAAAGTGAACGGTTTCCGGTATGGTGACTTCCGGTCTACACTCCGATATTAGAAGCAGAGGAGAATGGTTCAGGTGGTGATTTCAGAGTTTTGGCAATCGTGGGGACGAATTTGCGAGTGAAGTAAAAATTGGATTAATTTCACCTCTGGAGTTTCAAACATTTGGAGTTTTGTGACCGTGTGAACATGGCTTCTGTTGGTTAAAAGAGCTAGAATCTGTTGAATGAAAAAATGAAAAAAGTATTGAAAGTAGTAAAGGAAGTATCACTAGCATAGTCATTTTTATAGTTGATAAGCAACAAATAAACAACAGCCTTTTAAATTGCCTATGTGCTTTTTCAGCTTTGGATTCCTGCAGTATGATTCAGATAGGGAAGAGAGATTAGTGGAAAAAAACCAATGGATGTGAGTGGTACTGATCACTGAGTGACATCTGCATCCCAACTGCAAAGTAATGTTATATTAAATTATTTAAAAAAAGAAAAAACCTAAAAAATTAAAAATTTGTATTGTTTTGGAAAAAATCAGGGTCAAGAAAAGTATTGGGGACCAGATGCCCCCTCCTACGGTCAAGTTGCATTGTTATTTAAATATTTATGCATGAACTATAAAGATTTAAAGTTGCTTAACTTTCATTTTCCAGGATGATTCAAACCATTCAGAATATGGTAGATAAGCGACAAGCCCCTAATGGGAAACGATGACTGGGAAACGGTACTCCCTTCAAGTGAAGTTGCATAAAACACATTCATCAGTACACGCAAGCACAAAAGTTACTCCATATTTTCTTATGTTTGGGAGTGCAGTTCAATTTGATTATAAATGAGCAAGCTATAGTGCACGGTAGATATGTCAGTACAGGAAAATTCATTACTACTCGTTTCCTTATAATTCCATAGCCAAGTGCCCAAAGACATCTCCAAAGATCCGGTGACACACCAAGGTCTAGCAATGAGGAAGAAACACATCCAATGTGCCTAGATTGTCCACACACCGCTTCTCGATAAACAGGGTATAAGAGTATGAAAGACCTGTTTTGCATGTAGAAACATGAATCAATGTTACTTAATGTCAACATTTTCAGCATTTCTCATCAGAACAGGTAAGAATCGCTTTGCACAATTATGTGCAAAATTAATTAATAAAAGAGGCCCTAAAAAGATTATTGTCTCTTCAATCACATCTTAAAATTTATTGTGAATGACCACATAGAGTCATTATTGGAGCTATTAGCAATGTTAGCATGGATGGGACACTAAAAACACTAGGCCTAAGAAACTGACGTACCACATTGCGCAGATATGTGCAAAATAAACAAACGGCCACTAAAAAGAAATAGTCTCTTCAATCACATCTGAATTTATTGTGAATGGCCACAGTGCAGTCCATTATTGGGAGCATTAGCCAAGTCACTGCATTGATGGGACACCAAAAACACTAGGCCTAAACATGAAGATTGAGAACCACTTTGACGCACAAATAAATACCAAGAAAGGCCACTAAAAAAAAGACATGTCCTCAATCACATCTGAAAATTTTTGTCATGATCACATGCAGTCATTGTTTTGGAGCTAATTAGCAGTCGGCTGCAATCCTATGGCAGATAAGAAACCTGTGTACTTTGTAACTCCATTAATTTTAATGCACGCAGTAACAACAGTACCAAGGTATGGATGCAACTGAGCGAATCCAGTTCAGTGTCCTAACCGTGAACACATACACCAATACTGACAGAATATCAATGATGCGACTCCAACATTGCCGTCGCACTACATATGGCACAGAGACTTTTTTATTATGAAATTCTTCAGTTGTGCTTACAAACATTGTGGTTGATGGATCATTACATCCCCCACTATCAGCCTGGGTCTAGGATATATACTTTTCATAACTCTTGGAGAGGCTGCCTACAACTTGTTGGACATGTACGCACCCCACAAACCAAGGACGAAGACGCTCCGCTTGTGAACTATTGAAATCCATACTGTGGAAGATCTCCAGAGCTACCACTAAACAACAGGTGTACTGTTGTTGTGAAAAAGTATAAAAAAAGCAAATGGTGCGGCCCCAGGCAAGGGAAGTGCCCATCTCTCTGTCTTTGGGCGTTTGCGCCAGACTCCCTAATATAATGTTGCGGGGGGGGGCGTGTTGCCACTCCTCCCGCACAGCGGTACGTTTTTGCATTCCCAGCATTATGCCGGGTACCCATTATCTCCTGGGTGCGAGAGAGGCAAGCGAGGGGGGTAAAGTCCCTTGCACAAAGGGACACAACACATTGGCGACATTGGGGCTCGAACCCACAACCTTTCTTCATGAGTGCGGAGCGCTGATCCAATCGCACCAAACATGTGCCCTCATGTGATGAAAGTCAGGATGGGCCAAGTGAGAAATCCCCACCTCGGAGACAAAGACTTACCAAAACGGTCTAAGACTGTGTTCTGGTGCACTCTTGCAAGGCATACATGTGCGTTGGGATGCTGGGATCCAACTGTTGGGCAGATTGGAAACAACCAAGTTGCAATTGCAGTAAGGTAAGCAAAAACACATTACTTTCTTTTTATAGAACACTGATTTATTCAATAAAATGAAATATCTCTGTACATTATAAATGAAAAACACACAAAGGAAAAAATTGAATCAGGCAATTCATTATAACACACACTATTGTTATACAACTTATATGCAAATTAGCTAGGGTGAGGGTGAGGAACCCTATATATAGGTCAGGGTTCAAAGGGTTAAAAATCAAACTGTAGAAATTGCAAAAAAAACAGTTTGTAATTGCAGTCACAAAAATTCATGGCTGTATTAAACACAGATACTAATGGTGTAGCATGCACAGTTGTCCCACAAAGGGTTGTCCCTGGAATCCAAAGTGTAGAAATTCCAAAACAACAGGTTGTCAAAAAGAATAGCCAATTTAGTTCTATTTTAGAACGTGCGAGTGATGGTCACAAGCAATTTTTATTGTTGCTGTTAGCCGAGTCTACTGCCCTGACAGGACACCATAAAGAATAGGACTATGAAATATGAAGCACATTACTTCTCAGATGAGAAGTCTCAATTACCATTAAGTTGATATAAACATTTCTCGAGAACAGTTTAAAAATTTCATGCCTGTATTCAACAAAGATACTAATGGCGTAGCATGCACGTACAGTTGTCACAAAGGGCAGTGGCGTAACCAGATCCTTTACAAATGGGGGGGCTGAAGGTGTGCCAAGACTTTTTTGAGGGGGCACAAATTGGGGTCCTTCTCCAAACCATGTACAAAAGGTCAGTTCATTTGGGGGGGGGAAGGGGGGGCAAGGGTTTGTGTGGGGGGGCTCTCGCCCCACCCTGGCCCCCCCGCTGGTTACGCCACTGCACAAAGGGTTGTCCCACAAAGGTTTGTCCCTAATATCAAACTCTAGAAATTTCAAAACAACGGGTTGTCATAAAGAATAGTCAATTTAATCCTATTTTAGAATGTGTGAGTGATGGTCACAGGCAATTGTTGCTGTTAACCAAATCTACTGCCCTGATAGGACACCATAAAGAATAGGACTATGAAATATGAAACGCATTACTTCTCAGATGAGGTCTCAATTATCAATAAGTTGATAATTATAAACTTGCATTTCTCCAGAACAGTTACAAAAATTCATGGCTGTATTCAATACAGATACTAATGGTGCAGCATGCAGTTGTCCCACAAAGGGTTGTCCCTAATATCAAACTCTAGAAATTTCAAAACAACGGGTTGTCATAAAGAATAGCCAATTTAATCCTATTTTAGAATGTGTGATTGATGGTCCCAAGCAATCTTTATTGTTGCTGTTAGCCAAAATCTACTGCCCTTACAGGACACCATAAAGAATAGGACTACGAACTATGAAAGCAAGTAATTCTCAGAGCATATGAAGAGAAAAAACACCCGGTTGTCATAAGAATAAGCAATTAACCTATTGTTGCTTGTAGGCCAACATCTACTGCCTGACGGACACCATACAAGAATAAGGACTATGAAAATTATGAATCACATACTTCTCAGGGTGCGTACTTACTATGATGTTTGATACCAGGATGTGGTACTCAATGCTACACTGAGCCCACTTCCTTCCCTAGTGAGAACGCATTATAAGTGGGCTTGGACCTACATCCGAGATCGGGTCCGAGACCACCTCGGGTAGGTAGTCTCGGTACTAGCATGTGGTACCAAATGCATAGTGAGAATGCATTTGTACATCGTAAGTGGGCCCGACTCACATACTTACGAGGAAACAGCTGCCTTGGCTGTGAGCAAGGTCAAACAATTTTTGAGGTCGAGAGGGATTAAGGTACATCTAAGGTGGGTGGAAAATCATTTCAATATACTTCTTTAAGGGGAGGGGCGATTTGAGATATTTCT
>JAMKCH010035681.1:0-54837 GCA_023653785.1 Ophioderma brevispina
CACACCCACCAGTGTTTCCATCCTTCTAACCACCTGTTTAGTGATTTTACCCTGGATGACCCCCACATGACCTTTGAATGAGACCTTCCAAAGCCTTCGTTACTGAATGTTGACCACACCCACCAAGTTCCATCCTCCTACCACATCTTTATGATTTGACCTTGGATGACACTCATGACCTTGAAATGACCTTCAAAGCTTCGTTTCTGAATGTTGACCACACCCACCAAGTTTCCATCCTCCTACCACATAGTTAGTGATTTTACCTTGCATGACCCCTGACCTTATAATTACCTTCAAAAGTTTGGCACTGAATGTTGACACAACCCACCTATTTCACCCCCTCCTCCACATGTTGTTATTGAGTTGACCTTGGATGACCCTGCATGCCTTTAATGACCCTCAAAATATTTTGGTACTGAATGTTTTGACTAACCCACCGATTTTCACCTCCTACCACAAGTTTAGTGATTTGACCTTGATACCCCGAATGACCTTCAAATGACCTTAAAAATGTCTTCACTGAATGTTGATCACACCCACATCCTTCTACCACCACATTTTAGTGATTTACCTTGGATGACCCCCACATGACCTTGAAATGGACCTTCCAAAGTTTGCGTTACTGAATGTTTTACCATACCCACCAATTTCCATCCCCTACCACATGTTTTTAGTTATTTGACCTTGGATGACCTGCGACCTTGAATGACCTTCAAAATTTTTGGTACTGAATGTTACCACACCCACCAATTCACATCTCCTACCCACATTTAGTGATTTGACCTTGATGACCCCGAATGCCCTTCAATATCCTCAAAATCGGCACTGAATTTGAGACCACACACACCAAGTTTCATCATCCTACCACAAACATATAGGGGCCTAAGTTTACAACAAGCAATTAACTTTAACGCCATTTTTTTTTCCATTTTGACCGCTTGAGACCTTGTAGACCAATGCCACATGACGCTCCTCCGACTCATCCACTGCCTACCTGTGGACTCTATGTTGCCAAAGATGTACATCCACACTTGCTTAGTTCCAAATATATCGCGTGGGACGCACAACAAAAAAACCGACGGCTAGCATTTCTATAGTCCCCCCTTCGCCCTTCGCCAACAAAAGTTGGGCGGGGGATCAAAAACATGGTAGCAAAATTATTGATTGAAAAAATCTCCACTAATTGAGGGTTTTTCAGGTGTGACTTGAATTTCTCAGTAGTTTGAAAGTTCTTGCAGGTGGAAAGAGGTAATTCCACAGGAGGGGAGGACCAAAGAATGCTAAACATTCATACAAATGTGCAGGGTGAAGGGAAATGTGCGCATAGGTTGTGTGTCAGCCTGTGTCGACGAACGTAGGCAAATACAACGCGAGATCCTGGAGGTAAATCGGAGTAAATCAAACTCAAATCCGTGGGTGATCTTAACGGATGTTATCAGAAGCATTTGGCAGACAATCCGCTGCAGACACAGGAAACCGACAACGCTGCTGTAAATTGGAGTAGCGGTTTCAAAGCGTTTGCTCGGGCTCACAAGTTTGCGGCAACAGTTTGGAGATGATGCAGTCTATTGATGTCACGTGGAGTCCGACAAGGGGACTGTTTGCTCTGTAGATCCGTGAGGTCATGAGAGTATAGACTTTCTGTATATTGTTTGCCCAGGTGTGGTCTAATTTGATCTATCTTGAAGATGAATGCGCAATCGGCGCAGCGCAGCGGCAAATATTATATTGTGCTATCAAACCCCAAGATTCTGCGGCTTCACTTCTTGGTTCGATCAGATCACCATACAGTCAAAAGACGAGAACGCTCATCACAGTTTGCAAAGCGAAAAGAAACTTCCTTTAATTTTCCCCTGGAATTTTCTCATCATTGATTTGTAGGTTGTTGATTGACGTTCCTGATACAGTTTTCCATGCGGAGAACAGCAAGAGAACGTTCATGTGGTTTGTATACTTGTGTGCCGTCGGTACTTCATTCAGAGGAGCAGAGTGTAATAGGTTGAAGATTGATGCTCCACCAAAGGATCCTTCACCCGGGGTAGGTGATGTGTGGCTGAGCGTTCATTGCCGATGTTTTACCACTAGTACTGCCGATTTCGATGTTCACCACTTGAAATTGTCTACGTCATAAGTTGGCGGGACCTGCAATACTGTTTTGAAGATTTCTCATAGATTTGACCAAACTTTGACCTATGATTGTACATCTTCACGGGTCAATAACATTTTGCTACCAGAAGATTATTTGGCCTGTTTGGTATAATTAGAACTCACAAAAACGCAAGTCCAGTTGAACATATTATTATAATGTAGGTTTTGCAAGTCTAATATCCACTATTTCCAACCAATCATCTATGCAGGTAGTTCATATTTCTACATATCTAAATTAATGTTTTATTAGCATACTCAACTGTCAACATAAGATTATTCAAATGTCCTAAACAAATTGTTTATATAACACATATCCAATATTAAAATAGGCAGTTTAAATGTCCACATAGCTAAATTAAACTGCAGTCTTAGGTAAGCGATCTAGAATTATCCCGTGAACTGGATAAATTGCCCACCAGAGATCCAAATGCCGAATAGTGATCTCTATTGTCTAGTTGTAACGCTGCCCTACTTGAACCATTTCGTGCATGTATAAAACAAATGCCTTTCCCTTTCAAAAATCTTTACTTGATTGAAAGCATCACAGAGCCGCTGCTTATCAGTAATCTGATATTTTTGGTAAAGCATCTTTTCTAGGGGTCATTTCCATTCCAATTTCACAAATCGAGTACCTCAAATTTTCAGGATTTCAGTTTCTCTTGAATAATCTTCAATACACCAAAAAATAAAGAATCCATGAGGTGATGGTTAGTCGATTTGGTTTAATTGGCATGGAATGACCTAGGGTATTTGATTGAATTATATATATGCGCGAGGTTATGCTCTGCTGAACACCAGATTACATAACACTCTCTGGTTTGTGGATATTTGGACTTCACGATTGACATTTGATTTACTAATTGAATTTTGATCTTGTTCATGGGGACAGTTGTTCTACCTTCTTGAAAGATAAAGTCATTACATCCCATGGTCTGCTTCATACCAAACCAGCGATGCTGGCCGGTTTCCGACCGTTCTTACTATTTTAGAACTCCAATCTTAGCCAAAATGTTGAAGACTTTTATAGGCCTACTCAAAATGCCCCCTCTTCCCCTGGACAATGTTGAGTCCTGAAATTTTGTTCTTTGCCACTTGCCACCCTACAAGAACCCCAATGGATTGGTGGTGATAGGGAGGGGTGTATGGATGGATTTCTCTCCAAGCCTCCAAACCCAAGTGGACATGATTTCCTATATATCTCTTTAAGGACTACGGCAAATATCGGGCAAAAGACGTCGTGTTCCACCATTTTGGCTAAGATTGTGTCTGCAAGTGAAAAAATATCATCTAATTTTCCATTTTTCCCTCATAACTTCTTATTTCTGAACAGCTATTACCCACAACGAAATTTCAAGATGCACTAAAATAAACTAATGGCTTACGTCATTGCATGGAAAAATGACATCAGCGGTCAGCTTAGGGAGTGATCAATACAATGTACACTCGTAGCATATTTCAGCTCAAGTCGTCCATAAACAGGAAAGGCGCTGAATTTAGTGGTGTTATTACTAAATTGATAAAACAAATAGTAAACGCATAATCAATAAACTTCCATGATGTTACAGGAGTCAATTTTACACGTTGGATTCCTCAATGTAAGCAAAAAACTCCAAAATATTCATGGCGCAACTTCTGCATTGGTATAATGAAATATGGCATGAATAAACATAGTGGAGTTCATTTGGAGAGATGAGTGATGATGATGATGATGAGATGCTGACGATTATTACGATTATTATGACTATGAATGACGACGACTACTACGACAGTGTGCTTTCCGCGCTTCAAAGTGTCTTATTTTGTGTTTAACCACTTAATTTATTTCAAAGTTAATATTTACAAAATAAATTTTTAAAAAAAATTTTAGAAGACACTTAAGTAGAAAAAAAATTAAAATGTTTTAACATGTTAAATACATTCCTATAGGGTTTACGAACGCCGCTTTATATGATACATAGTTGCTTTATCATTTCAAATGACGTACCCTGAATTCCCCCCCCCCCCCCCCAAATGGGCCAGGACTTGCTCTCGAACCTCGAAACTCCCGCTTATAAGCGAGTCTTTACCTCTAAGCCAATTCGCATCTTTACAACAGCAAGAGAACGTTCCAGTGGTTTGTTACTTTGTGTGCGTTTTACTTCATTCAAGAGCAGAGTGGTAATAGGTTAAGATTATGCTCCCCAAAGGATCCTTCACGCGGGGTAGGTTTATGTGTGGCTGAGCGTTCATTGCCGATGTTTATACACTAGTACTGCCCGATTTCGATGTTCACCACTTGAAATTTAGTCTACGTCCAAGTTGGCGTACCTGCAATACTGTTTTGAATATTTCTCATAGATTTGACCAACTTGACCTATTGATTGTACCGCTTCACGGGTCATACATTTTGCTACCAGAAGATTATTTGGCCTGTTTGGTATAATTAGAATCACAAACGAAGTCAGTGAACATATTATGATAATGATAGGTTTTGCAGAGGCTAATATCCCTTTTCCAACCAATCATCTATGCAGGTAGTTCATATTTCTACATATCTAAAGTATGGTTTTTTATGCATACCAACTGTCCACATAAGATTCTTCAAATGTCCTAAACAAATTGTTTATATACACAGTATCCAATATTAATAGCATTTACATGTCCAATAGCTAAATTAACCTGCATCTAATATGTAAGCGATCTAGAATTATCCCGTGAACTGGATAAATTGCCACCAAGATCCACAATGCCGAAAAATGTGATCTTATTGTCATATTTTGAAACAGCGCCTACTTGACCCTTTCGTGGCATGTATAAAACAAATGCCTTGCCCTTTCAAAATCTTTACTGATGAAACATCAATAGCCGCTGCTTATCAAGGATCTAGATTTTTGGTAAGCATCTTTGCTAGGGGTCATTCGCATTCCAATTCAACAATCGAGTACTCAAATTTTTCAGGATTTCAAGTTTCTCATGAAGATCTTTCAATACACCAAAAAGAAAGAATATCCTGAGGTGATGGTGTAGTCGATTTGTTAGAATTGCATGGAATGACCCCTAGTTATTTTGATTGAATTTAATGCTCTAGTTATGCTCTGCTTAACACCAATACATAACACTCTCTGTTGTGTGGATATTTGACTTTCACTATTGACATTTGAATTTAGCCTAATTGAATTTTGATCTTGGTAAGTGGACCATTTGTTCTACCTTCTTTTGAAAGATACTCATTACAATCCAATGGTCTGCTCAAACCAAACAGCGGATGCTGCCGTTCCGACGTTCGTACTAGTTAGAACTACAATCTAGCCAAAAGTGTTGGAAATCTTTTATAGGCCTACTTCAAAATGCCCCCCTCTCCCTGGTACAATGTTGAATCCTGAACATTTTGTTTCTTGCACCCTACAAGAACCCAACGTTGATTGGTGGGGGTGGGAGGGGTTATGGTTAGAGAATGATCCAAGCCTCCAAACCCAAGTGGACATGATTTCCTATATATCTCTTTAAGAGAAATACGGCACATACTCCGGGCAAGATCAGTCGTGTTCCAACACATTGTGGCTAAGATTCGTGTCTGCAAAGTGAAAAAAGATCATCTAATTTTACATTTTTTCCCTCATAACTTCTTATTTATGACAGCTATTACAACGAAATTTCAGATGCACATAAAATAACATCATGGCTTACTCAGTGCATGGAAAATGAAATCAGCGGTCAGCTTCAGGAGTGGTCAATAAAAATGTACTCGTAGCATATTTGAGCTCAAGTCTCCATGATAACAGGAAAGCTGATTTAGTGGGTGTTATTACGAAATTGAAAAAAAATAGTAACGCCTAATCCATAAACTTCCATGATGTTACAGAGCATATATTTACACGTGCTTCTCAATTGTAAGCAAGAAAACTGCAAAATATTCATGGCGCAACTTCTGCATTGGTATAATGATATAGGCATGAATAAACACTAGTGGAGTTCATGTGTAGAGATAGAGATGATGATTATATGATGATGATCCGCTGATGAAAAGATGATGGCTACGATATACGAGACGAGACAGTGTGCTTTCCGCGCTTCAAAGTGTCTTATTGTGTGTTAACACTTAATATTGATTTCATAGTGTAAATATTTCAAATAAATTAAAATTTTAGAAGACACGTTAAGTAGAAAAAAAAATTAAATGTTTTAACATGTTAAATACATTCCATATAAGGGTTACGCGCTTTTTATATGTACTAGGGTGACTTTACCTTTCAAATGAAATTATCGATTCCCCAAATGGCAGGACTTGCTCTCGAACCGCAGAACTCCCGCTTATAAGGCAGGTCTTTACCTCTCACCAATTCGCTCGTTACATACCGATGATGGGGATGATGATGTTGATGATGATGATGATTATGATGATGATGATGAGATTAAAAGTCATCTTACACACGCCACGGATAAATTGGGTATAGCTCTACAAGTTTTTACTGAAAACGTTGTAAACAACCCATGTATACTGAAGTGCATCTTTATCAACGCTTCGATAATTCACCCTTGTCACACTCCATCGATAATCCGGTACGATTCTATTCCAAGAATAAATTTATCTCGAAATTGTTCTTTAATTAAAAATCCAAACGCTATACCACGGCTAACCATATAAAAGATCATGCGACCCTTTTAGTCTCTATGTTAATATGGTTTATCGTGGCATCATCATTGATTTTTCGGGGGGGAGGATTTGGTATACCGTCGTCGATTCAGTAGATTTAAAACATATTTGTAGGTTTGGAACGAATATCAGTTATTTAAGGCGATTTGGCTTAGAGGCAAAGCTCTCGCCTTGCAAGCGTGGGTCGCGGTTCGAATCACGTCCTCCCTTTCGAATTCGTTTCACTTTTCATTTAATTTAACTATTATCAAATAAAGCGCGTAACCCTATTGAAAAGTATTTTAACATGTTAAAATCTGTCCTTTTTTTCTGTTAACGGAATCTTCTAAATTTATTGTTTGTGATATTTAACACTTATGAAATTAAATCTTAGTATGTTAAACACAAAATAAGACACTTTGTACCGCGGTAAGCACACTGGCATATTGCACACAGTGCTGTTCAACCCATGAATTTAGCTTAAAACGCAATGACAGGATGGCCATTCTGATTGAAAGTGACCATTCCCTAAAGTCAGGCCTGGGGAGTTATTTGATCCTCCAATGACACATCTTATTTGTACCTATATTTTGTACAAGTTTCGTTTCAATATCATTTACTAATTGAAATGACAGGCACTTAAGTTTAAGCATGAAATCTTCTTTCTAATAATACGTTATACATTGTGTCTGCAAGGGAAAAAAATCATCATCTAATTTACTTTCCCTCATTAACTTCTTATTATTACGCTATTACAACGAAATTTCAGATGCACATAAATAAACATAATGCTTACGTCAGTGCATGGAAAATGACATCAGCGGTCAGCTTAGGGAGTGTTCAATAAAAATGTACCCGTAGCATATTTGAGCTTCAAAGTCGTCCATCTAGACAGGAAAAGGCTCTGGAATTAGTGGGTGTTATTACTGAATTGAAAAAAATAGTACTCATATCAAAAAACTTCCCTGAGTGTTACAGAGCAATTATTGAACGTGATTACGCAATGTAAGCAAGACACTCCAAAATATTCATGTCGCACCTTCTCATTGTATAAATGAAATATAGGCATGAATTAAACAGTAATGGATTTCATGTGTAGAGATGATTGTGATGATGAGTTATGATGACGATGATGACGATGATGATGACGAAGGATGAACGACGACTACGACAGTGTGCTTTCCGCGCTTCAAAGTGTCTTATTTTTGTTTTAACAACTTAATATTGATTTCATAATGTAAATATTTACTAGTAAATAAAATTAGAGACCGTTAAGTAGAAAAAAAAATGAAATGCTTTAACACTGTTAAATACTTCCAGTTAGTGTTACGCGCTTTAGATGATCTAGGGTGAGCTTTACATTCAAATAAAGTAGCTGAATTCCACAATGGCAGGACTTGCTCTCGACCCGCGAAACTCCCGCTTATAAGGCAGGTCCTTTTACCTCTAAGCCAATTCCTCTTTACTACCGATGATGGTGATGATGATGATGATGATGATGATGATTATGATGATGATGATGATTATAGGCATCTAATCACCCGCCAAGATAAATTGGTCGGGCTTCTACAAGTTTTCTGAAAACAGTTGTAAACAACCTTGTATACGTGACGTGATCCTTTCATCAACGATTCGATAATTTCACCTTGGCCATGACTTCGATAATCCACGGTAAATTCTAGTTCAAAAATAAATGATCTCTGAATTGGTTCTTTAATTAAAAACAACGCTAAACCACGGCTAACATATGAAAAAGATCATGAATCCTTTAGTCTCTATTGTTTAATATGGTTTATCGTGGCCTCATCATTGATTTACGTGTGTAGGATTTGGTTTACTGTTCGTCGATTCATTGATTAACATATTTTAGTTTGAAACGAATGATCAGTATGTACGGAGCGATTTGGCTTAGAGCAAAATCTCGCCTTGCAAGCGGTGGTTCGCGTCGAAATCAATGTCCTGCCCTTTGAATTCGTTTGTTTTTTTTTTTGTTTTTTTTTTATTTTCATTTAAAATTTCAACCTATGTATCAATAAAGCGCGTAACCCTATATGAAAAGTCGTTTTTAACAGTTAAATCGGTCTTTTTCTAGTTAACGTTAGCTTCTAAAAGTGATTTGTTGTGAATATTTACACCTTATGAATAAATATTAAGTTTGTTAACCCAAAATAAACACTTTGGACGCGGAAGCACACTGTCATATTGCACCATGCTGTTAAACCCATGAAGGTAGCTTAAAACGCAATGAAAGTATGGCCCTATGCTGAGAAAGTGACCATTCCCTAAAGTAAGGCAGTGGGGAAGTGCAATTTGATACTCAGATGAAACATCTTTTATGTACCTATATGTGTGTACAGTTTCGTTTCAACATCATTTATCTAATTGAAATGAACAGGCAATAAGTTCAGCATTACATCTTCTTTCTAAATCTAAGATTGTCTGCAAAGTGAAAAATAATCATCTAATTTTCATTTTCCCTCATACTTCTTATTTATGACAGCTATTACAAGGAAAAATTGAACGAAAAAAGGCACTAAATACACATATGGCTTCACGTCATTGCATGGAACATGAATCAAGCGGTCAGCTTAGGGGATTGGTCCAATAAAAATGTACTCGTAGCACATTTGGGCTCTAAGTCGTCCATATAGACATGAAAAGGCTCTGAATTTTAGTGGTGTTATTACTTAATTGATAAGAATAGTAAACGCATAATCTATAAACTTCATGATGTTACAGGAGTCATGTATATTACACGTGATTACTCAATTTAAGCAAGAAAACTCCAAAATCTTCATGGCGCACCTTCTGCATTGGGTATAATGAATATAGCATGAATTAAACAGTATGAGTTCATGTGAGCGATGAGTGATGATGAATGATGTATAATGATGACGATGATAATTATGATGACGATGATTACGACGACGACGACCCGTGTGCTTTCCGCGGTACAAAGTCTTATTTTGTTTTTTAACAACTTTTATTTTTTTTTTTTTTTTTAAAACGGTTTTTTAATTTTATTATATAAAATTTAGAAGACACGTTAGCTAGAAACAAATTCAAATGTTGTAACAGTTAAATACATTCCATAATAGGGTTACGCGCTTTATATGAGTACATAGGGTGAGCTTTACATTTCAATGAAGAGCTGAATCGCAAATGCGGACTTGCTCTGAACGCGCGAAACTCCGCTTATAGGCGAGGTCTTTAACCGCTCGCAATTCGCTCTTTACATACCGATGATGTGATGATGAGATGAATGAATGATGATTATGATGATGATGATGATTATAACGGCTCTATAAACACGCCCAGATAAATTGGGTATAGCTCTACAAGTTTACTGAAACAGTTGTAACAACCCATGATATGATAAGTGATCTTTATCAAAAACCGCTTCTATAAGTTCACCTTGTCCCGACATCGATAATCACGGTAAAATTCTATTTAAAAAAAAAAAAAAAAAAAAAAATTCTTTATTTAAAAATCAAACGCTACTCCACGGCTAACCATATGAACAAGATCATGACTCCTGTTAGTCTCTATTGTTAATATGGTTTATCGGGCATCATCATTGATTTTCGTGTGTAGATTTGGTATACCGTTCGTCGATTCATTGATTAAACATATTTTAGTTTGAAACGAATGATCCGTATGTAAGGAGCATTTGGCTAGAGGCAAAGATCTCGCCCTTGCTCGGATGGGTTCGCGTTCGAAATCAGTCCTGCCCTTTCGAATTCGTTTATTTTCATTTAAAACTTTTAACCTATGTAATCAAATAAGCGCGAACCCGATATGAAAAGTATTTTAACCTTAAAATCTTCTTTTTTCCTAGGTACGGTATCTTCTAGCAATTTATTTGTTGTGAATATTTACCTTTGAATAAATATGAATTGTTCAACACATCTGACCCTGTTGTACCGCCGAAAGCACACTGGCATATTGCACACAATTGCTGTTAACCCATTAACTGTAGGCTTAAACGCATGAAATATGGCCTATGCTGATTGGAAAGTGACCATTCCCTAATTACGGCAGTGGGGAAGGTTTAATTTGATACTCAATGTCAAACATCTTATTTGTACCTCTATTGTGTACAAGTTTCGTTCAATTATCATTTATCTAATTGGAAATGACAGGCCAATTAAAGTTATCATTGTAATGCTTGCTTTCTAATAATACGTATACAATCTTAGCCAAAAGTGTTGGAACACTTTTATAGGCCTACTTCAAATGCCCCCCTCTCTCCCCTGGACATGTTGAATCCTGAAATTTTTGTTTCTTGCCACTCTACAAGAACCCAACATTGATTGGTGGGGATAGGGAAGGGTGGATGGATAGATGCTCCAAGAGTCCCAACCAAGTGTGTGCATATTTTTAATATCTCTGTTACTAGAAATACGGCAAATAATCGGGCAAAAAGCATCATCGTGTTCCAAACACCTTTTGGCCTAAGGATTGTATTTTTCTATTAACACTAAACGTGAAAAATCGCAAAATAACGACATTTTTTGCCTTGAAATCCAACCAAAAATAACGGTCATTTTGGAAGTAAACTTCTCCTTACACAAGTATGAAGTACAACGATGTGTTAGTCTTGATTTTGCTGACGTTTTAACGGAAATTTGAGTGTGTGCTTGAATGGAATTTCGAAGTGCACCCTGGGTAATTTCAACCCAACAAGAAAATTTGCAAGTTCCGTTTGCTGCCGAGTTTTACTTACTGTCTTGGTTCCTACACAAACACGTTCAACCGTTTTTAAAAAACGCCGTTTAACCGACGACTGGGTTTGGAACCAAATAGCATAGGTCCACCTGCTGATCGACCTCACACGCATATTAGAGAAGTATTATGGTTATTGCATTGCTGCATTATCTTCACCATCGAATTGAACCGATTGAACTGCAGTAACTTACAACACGGAGCTGAGACTGCTGGTTACTGTAGATTATAACAGGCCTGACCCCCCCCCCCAAACTACACAATCAGATGTTTCCAGTTGGAAAATCTAATATAAGGTATGGTATATTCGGAAAACGCCCATGTGAATACTTTTTTGCCCGGACTTTTAAAGGTGCTAGGGCTAGGGCTAGGCCTTATTCATTTACAGTTTCGAAATAGCAACTCCTTTGAAACAGCTGTGATGAAAAGTGGTTTGAAATCGCTGAATGTCTCTGACTATGGCCTGTGATGTCACGTGGATTTCCCTGTTATTTTTTACAGATTCTTCAAGGTATTTTAAGGATACCAGAGTTGGAGGTGGCACTCAGGTTCCCAGGTATTTTCCCGACTGGAATAATTCTTCCATTGGATGAGAAATGCAATTTTTCCATTGATGTATTTTCCTCTGACGACCTTTTCGACGGCGTACATTTCGTCTGCTAGTGTACGATTAATTCTATGGTTGACTAGAAAATCATCGAGTCCTATTCTGAATAACTGCGCATGTTGCCAGGCTACGTCGCCCTCACCACCACTCAGTTCGCACGCAAAAAAAAATAATTGCAACCACTCTCAGTGCAGGAATATCCAGCGCTTCTCCCCTGTGAACAAACAAACTACATACAATAGTAAAAAGTGATGTATATAAATTTATGTTTTGTAAATGGTTAGAAAATTTATGTTTTTAAAGGCCCACATTTTAAATGTGCGATGATCTGTACGGGCCAAATCCTTAGTTCTCCAATTTAACCCTCGTCCTTACCATCCTTTTTTGTAACACGGTTACCAAGGGGGGGGGGGGTGTTACCCACCCCCTCATACAAATTAGGGGGGGAGGGGGGGGGGGGGGGGGGGGGGGGGGGGGGGGGAGGGGGGGGGGGGGGGGGGGTGTTATAAAGCTTATGATTTTGATAACCAAGGGATACTATGGTCCTCCTCTTTCCATGAGCCAAATACGTACCAACATACCTAGTTGGGCGGTCACAATGACGTCACAAGTCCGCGAGTCGGCAAATTGGCATTTCGACCGAAAATAGGCGAAAATCCATTTGCGGAAAATGCAGGAATCGCTTTTCATGGCGGGTTTCAGCTCTAAATGATGGCATTTGGCTAGTGTTCATAAACATAGAGTTTTGAGCCATATTGATCAATAATATTTTTTTTTTTCAAAAAGCACGCATAACAATCCTTGGGTTGCAACCACCCCCCTACCCTTCGCCTTTGACGGCATACCCTAACCCCGGTGAATGTGCTACCTTTCACTTTGTTTTTCGCTAAAATGACCGTAAAGGATGAGATAATGATTACCTAGAAGCTTTTTATGAAATTTTTTAAGCATTTTAGCGCACCGGAGCGAAGTTCACTAGGGGGTTGTAACCACCCCCCACCCCCTTGGTAGACATGTTAAGGAAGTGTTTTAATAGCATCTGCAATCATGCTGCATGTTATGTTTGGCAAAATAGGTCACAGGGCAACAGAATCGGCACAAACGACGCTTTCTTGGCCGCCCCCAGGATGATCACAATAAAGGACATGGATATTGCATAAAAGCCTTGTAAATGGCGAACTGGGTAGGTGTCAATTCCCATTTGTACAGGGCCAAAATCATATTGCTCCAATTATCGGTAATAATTATTTAAAAATGTTCATCTAGCTGAATGCGTCTAAATAAGAGAGTTTGTATCTGCAATGCATAGTTTATCATGTTATGTGGCAAAAATAGGTCATAGGGCAACATAATTCCAGAGTTTACCGCATCGCTTTCTAGCGATAGGCATCAATGTATATATACATATACAACTTAAGCCCCTTATGATATTCTACTCCTGCTCTATTCCAAAGTTAGCATTAGCAACGGTCAAATTCTAATGTATCTTGCGGGAATAATAGAGCCACTGAAGTATCTGAACTTTTTAGGCATTAACCTGTTTAGAATTTTGGTCCGAGTATCTCCTCTTTTCTCATTTTTATGATTCAACGTCTGTGCAGGCATGCATGCAACTGATTATGTATTCTTAATTTCCCTTAATTTAATTAAATAATAACCTACCAGAATCATACGGCATGAAGGCGATCTTGTCGATGCCTGGAAATAAGCAATTTATCGCCCATGTAACTTACCACTTTTGAATTGTGCTATACTGTGAGACTGACATGCAACCACCAGGCTGAATTTTCTGAAGTCGAAACCCTTGTACTTGTGGAGCTGTTGAAGGTTCCTCTTGCCGAGACCACGGAAGCCTGGAGAAGCCTCCACAACAGGATATTTATTACTCTGCAAATTCCAACTCTAGTGATCTGGTAGTCCTAATTAATCCAAAGTACTTTCCTACTTCTTAAGTGTATGTAAATTCATATTTGTTTTTTCATAAAAATTGAAATCTGAAACCAAACAACTTCTTCCACATCACCCCTTTTTCGGTAGACGTTTCATATAGAAAGGTCCCATTGATGCAAATGAGTTATTGCCAATTTTCCGTCAAGCACCTACTGCACAATGTCCTACATCGCATGACGGAACATTGTAAACCTCATTTTGGCATCAATGGACTTCTATAATGAAACGTCTACCTCTTTCCAGTCAGGACCCATTGTATCCTGTACGTAAAGGTCTAAGTTCCTACAATGCATTGCAGCATTTGTGAAGAAATATGAGTAGTGGTTAACAACCGGGGACTGTTATTTCAGTGAATGAAACATATAAATTCTTCCGTCTTTCGTAATTTTTGAAAAAATTGTACGTTTAAGTTTGAAAATCTAAATTAAACAATTGGGTGTTACATAATCATTGTTTTCCTTGACATTTTCGATTCACGCAGAAGAAGAATACTTAGGCCGACACGTAAAAATATGATCCATGCTTTATGAAATAATCAGTCTAATGAATTGAGTATGAGCAAGTAAAATAAATTAAATAGCGACAAATCATTATTCAACGACAATTGCACAGCGCAGGAAATCATCTTTTCATACTTTTGTTGTATGAATGATTTTCTTGTAACACGGATTTTGTCGACGTGGGCCAAAAGTTTACCCAGACTTTCTGATAGGCCTTAGGATCTTAATTAAACCTGTCTTTATCGGTATTGGTGATTCATATAATAAGATGCGAGAACGCGGATCCACAGTCTTCAAAGATAAATGATAGATTCGGCAGGGCCGTACGCAGGATTTTATTGAGGGGGGGGGGCGGGGCTTCGAAAAAGTGGACCTTTTTTTTGCTAAGAAGACATAACCCCCTAAAAACATCCTTTTTGGGACTTTTGAACATTTAATCACCACAAAGTGGACTTCTCTTCAAAATTTCTCTAAATTTTAGGCTTTTATCAAAAACATTCAGCAAAAAGTGGATCTTTTGCCCCTTTTGTGGATTTGGGTGTGGTGCGACCGCACCCCTCGCACCCCACCCCCCTGCGTACGGGCCTGGGATTAGGTACCAAAGGATTGGTATTAACTATCACGGATCGAACTAATCATTTAATAATTACGGTCCTACGCTCCCTTCAATTAATTTGAAATTTAATGACCCACCTTTGCTTGGGTTGCGACCTAAAGTTTGTGTTTCCAAATGTTGCATTATATTTTCGGTGTTTCAATCCCTGTACGGTGTTTATAAACTATTTTTAAACATTCACTACCATTTTCCCATCGTGTTCTTCTTTCCGATAGAATTACTGCTTTCCATATACCACGCTTTCCCATCCATTGTCTCCAATTAGCGATACGCGGAAGTACTTATTACTAGCGACGTTGTATTGTAGGTGAAAGAGGTCTGCGGGCTTTTTCCCTTTCTGATACTTCGAAGAATATGATGTGAAAGAACGTACAAATTCAGGCAACGTTATAGTAGGTAAAAAATGAAAATCCTTATTCTGAAGTTTGGGGAAGAGGGTTTGGAAAATGTTTTTCTATAGTTGAAGGGGGATGATCAGCAGCTTTTTGGGTCCAAAACCTCTGCAAAATGTGGGGAAACTTTGTTAAAAATAAGGGGGGTTGGTAAAATTAGTACAGGGGTAAAATTTGAAAACCAAGTCAATCGTCTGTGTTTATATGTACACCAATGGTATGTCTCATGTAAGGATAAAAAAAGGTCATAGTTTGTCTAGGTTCCGACCTTTAGTGAAACGGCTACAGCCCTATAAGTTCAAGGTCCTCTATAGGGTAAACCTTACCTAGTGCCCAAATTGTTGAACGCGGGTGGCAAATCGTTCGTATGGCTTATTGTAAACTGATGGCATTTTGTTTCATAATTAGTGGTCAAAATGTACAAGGGTCTACAGGTCTAAGTGGGGTCATCAAATGTATACAGAGGCTATCACCAAAGAATTAAAAATTACATTTTCTGCTTCAGGATGACAAGAGTAATAATTTGGCACCAGTTCAACAAAATTGAGCATTGGATATTTTCTTGCCCTAATACTACTTGTCTTTACTTGGTGATACAGTCCCAAAGAAACATTTCGTGATCACAGGCCTCGTCCTCTCCGTTGGAAATTTGTATAATCTGAACCTTTCGCCTTACTTTCACCTGAAAAGATAAATTTGTACATGCAAGGATCTTAGTTAACAACTTAAAATTTAGTCATGGAAATTATTTTTTTTTACATTCAAGAAAATAAAGCTTAAATTTTTTTTTAGTTCCAATTAATAATTCTAAGCTTTGCAAATTAATGTTTAACATCACAGATATTTACGACTTAAAACAATTATTTTTTTTAAATTACATGACAAAGATTATGAATGACAAATTGTCATTAATTTGTCGTTTATAGTGCAGAACAAAATCACATGACTAACAAATGACAAATAATGCATCATGATTGTAATTTTCTGGAATGACTAATTAGTAACACGCTTGTAAATCAATAATCATCATTTTAATTTCTCATACACTAAATTAATTTGTAATGACGATGAACCTTTCGTCATTCATTAATGTCATGCAATCGTAAAACGTGAACTTTGTAAAGTCATGAAAAATATCTGCTGACAGATAGATTTGATTTTAAATTGTTAAACAATGTTACAGTAAATATTAAAAAAACTGTTTAAACTGATTTCTTGATAACAAATCACATTTGCTTGTGACTTAATTTTAAAGGTTGCAACGAGAGATTTCAAGTAAGTCCATTAGTTTCTTGAGTGTAGTGATTTCATACAGATTAGATGCTCAAAAAGAATCCCTCCTTTATTGGACACAGAAATAACGTAAAATGGAAAAACAAAATGGTGATTGTATATGCTTAGATTTCAATAGAAACATAGGCTGAATTTCGTATTGCTTCGATACGAAATTAGAACATTTCCCAATTTTGTACCAAAGAAACAGTCTCAGCTTAATCTTAATCCTTACAGAGGGATTTTTGATATTAAAGCTTTACACCAGTGCCAAAATCATGAATTTTCACATTTTTCGGACACCTGTTATTTGAAACTCTAGTTGCCACCTTTAATTCGTCAAAAAGGGACCCTTTCTTATACCAAGAGTTTTCAGTGTTGTAGTTGTGATCCATCTTCCGGCAGTTCGATCCTCAAACCAAGATTGTATATTTGTTCGTCCGCAAACGGACCAAATTATATACAACGCAGTGGCACGTGACCACTAATGCTACAAAGATTAATCATGGATCCAAAATGAAATGCTGAGAATCAACTAATTTGTGAAAAGCTTTCTAAGGAAATCAAGAAAATTATAAACAAAACACGATGTACTAGAATCGTGAAGGAAGGACTTCAAAAATTAAACTGACTACTGAGCCTAACTAACCTTTCTCATAAATATAACGTTTCTTGCTAATTGTCATGATTGTGCATAAAGTCGTGATTTCCAAATATATTCATAAAAGATCACACCCCCGTTGTACTTACACCTGGTCTTGTTGGTCCTGCAATTGGGCTTGGTTGATCCTTGGTCTCTTTAGCAGTGGTACAGCCTCGGAATGAGAAGCGTTGGTTCTTAGCCACTAGGGTCGTTTTTTATCAAAATTTACATTTCAAAAAATTCAAGTTCAAGCCGTACGAACTTTTTCTGATAGAAATACGCCTATGCATGTATATAACCAAGCTGTACATGCGGAGCTGATATGGGTTATGTTTAGACTTGTTTGTTAACGTGATGAGTATAATTAGATTTTGAGCGTTCCCATTCCAGGGAATGATCAGATCTCAATATAATTCAAAAGTTTATCTTTCTCAGTGTTCAGACCACTGTCCAAAGGTCGACATGCAACAAATGCTATGGCTATGCTATTATAGTCCAGGAGATATGGTCAAGTTATGGCCTGACCTAAAGTTGAGTATGGACACAATTTTTTTGCTGAAAATGATAGATTTCGGTGTGTAGAATAAGAATCTGTGTCGGATGCCACCTGGGCATCACTGAGCATTGTGAGAATACAAGATGGGTCGCCATAAATGATATTATCTATTCAATCCCTAATTATCAAACTATGGAGTTAATAGATAATTATCGGACAGAACATTGAGTCAACTCCAAATTCAAAATGGAAGCAAATTCAATAATTTTAAACTATGCCCTATAACAGCACATACGGAGAAAAAAAAAATAAACAGAAGTACATAGATTAGATTGTTAGACACAATAAATGTACTTCTGATCTTTTAAAGTTGTAACACGACCGTCAATCAAATATGGCAGTCAAAAAAATGAAATCTTCAAAAAATACGATTGGAAGAGGCCTTATGGCTTATGTTGCGCTGTTGTTGAGTGATTTCTGGATTCTACGTGCTAGGTACTACGTCATCCATGGTCACTAGTCATACTGCATAAAATTTGTGCCTTGTAGAAATCATTGGTACACAGTTTCACTCGCTGGTTGGGTCTTCTTGTTGATCTCAGAATGTCGAAATTTATTAAAGAAAATTCTTGGCAACAAATATTTTCACTATTTATTTGCAAGATTGCATTTTTGAGTGAAGTCGTACAAAATTGGTGCTTATGGCAAATTTCAAAGTAATTGTGTTGATAATCAATAAATTTAAAGGTTATATCGACGTGGTTGTCTGCATACTCTGTCGAATCAGCACAAATGCAAGTTCTGAGAAAACGGCGGTGAACGTTTGAGTTACTTATGAATGCGTGTAATTAATGAAATAAAGGAAATGGCTTTTTCAAATCGTGTATGTTAAAGACGTGAATGGATCCTAACTGACTATAAGTAAAATAAATATTTAATTACCATTTATTTGTATGGCAATTGTAAAGGTTGCACATTTTCATGAAAATTAATAAAATGCCATCTCAATTTCTTTTGATGAATATCAGTGATTCAAGGACATACATATGCTACAATTGACTTCAATCAAATAATGCGTTATTGATAAGTAAATCCACCGGCATGCAGCGGACAAAAGAACTTCAGATTTCCCCTGTGTTTATTTGGAACTCCAGAGTCATTGTACTGTCCATGCAGTTGAAAAGATGTCAGGGTTATAGAAGTCTTTTCGGTAGACGTTTCACATAGAAGTCCAAGTAACGACAAATGAGTACGTATTGCCATAATCCCGTTCATGCTCGTATGTGCTTTCAGTAGCACAGGACGGAATCAATTGCAACTCATTTGTATACTTGGGACTTCTATATGAAACGTCTCACCCAGTTTTAGATTGAGCTGGCCTCGTTCGCGATTAAATAAACTTTGAGGTTCTACTGTGAGTTTAATATAACTTTTACTGTATATTAATTCATTTATTGAAAACAAGAAACTAATGTGAACAAAACTTATGGTAGATAGTTGATTGGTCAGCGTGAGGAGAAGTAGAGACCGGTCGTGTGGTCTCCCGGTTAGTAACGCTAGCCATTGACCAATCTCTACAACACCAAACACTGTTTTCCCTTAACATTTTTTTTTTCTTGAGCTACTGCCTTTATGCACACACATAAAAATCAAACATCAAAAAAAATTACAGACAACATAAAAAACTGACATCCAGTGAAGATTAATATTTTAAATCTACATTCACAAAAAAAACCTACAGAGACATATATGGGACACCCACCACCCAAGGGCTAAAAAGTTAACCTGTCCAAAATATATCCTCAAAACAATCCAAGCACGAAGTGAAAACACATTAAAAACACCTTACAAAAAACGGAAAGTTTCGTTGTACTTTTTATTATAAGCCAAACCCAGACATATGGTTTGTTCCTTTTAATGCTTGGATGATTTGGGTGGGGGGATAAAAAAACAACCCTTATAATTATAGTCTGCCCCATAAAGGCACCCATAAATTGTAAGAAAATATACAGCTGTATAGTACAAGTGTCCGTAGAAACGACCAATTCTACAGCCATGATCTTTGGGACATACACTAGAAGGCCCCAACACCAACCTGTACACAATTCTGAACACCGGGCATATAAAATCTTACACAGCACTTGATGTTTCCATGAATACATTTACAAAAATGCATAGATCACTGTCCATTTAATCCAAAAAAAAATCCAAAATGACCGAAAATCGTCCCTATCATATAGTACGACATAGCCAGCTCCATGCGCAGAGCAGTCCATTATTGCATAATGCTTAAAAACACCTGGCCCTATTGAAAAGGACTCCCATTTATGATAATGAATGGTTAATTTATTTTCTTTGAAGCAATTACTTCTTCCAATTTAATGTACATGTCAATATTGTGGAGGAAAAGTGTTAAATCTAGGAGTGCATTTTTGTAATTACACTTAATATGAATTGCGTGGCTAGCAGTATGAATCATTGATTGCAAGTGGAGGAGTACATATTTGACAACCAAAAAAGATGTTTCCATACTGTAAAATAATGGTCAATTGAGTTTTTTCTTGTATCCAAGAAAAACACCTGTATCCAAAAGGATTTGACAATTCTACGGTGAAAAAAAAGGTGAATCAAGCGTCTTCCGATATCATCGACACAGATAGTACAGTCATTATAACTTAAGCACCAATTTTAAACAAAAAATCATTTGTGAGCAATAATCCTATGGAAGAATTTAAAATGAAAATTCGAGTTTGTGACTCTATTGCGCATTTAGAAGCCACGATAAACGATATTTGACCATTTTTGATTATACTTTTGATTAAAGTTTCCATTTCTTCAATAATTTATTAGGAGGAGCGGCGGTAATATCAAGAAACTTGTTTGTTAAGCATTAGTTTTATTCTTACTCCGCAATATAGCAAACAGTTGATCAATACCGGGAACCAATCCAGGGTGTCAGCATGAACATGTAATTTAATGATATAGCTTTCCATTCTCTAGGAATGGCGATATTAGTTTGTTAAAGGAACCAGTTTATATTGCTAGAGAATTTATCATGCAGCTTTTAAACATTTCAAAAATTCGAAATATCCGGACATGATGTCTTGATATACACAATACCAGATCGAAACCAGTGGGGGTTTCCAGACGAACCCTTTTTTATCAATTTTTAATATAAGAATTACACCAAATGATCTCATTGAGAATATGGTCTATCCGGTTTCTTAAAAATGAATGGGACCAGTCATTTCCCAGTATCTTTTACACAAGGTTTGATATTTTCTATAAAGAGCTCAGTGTTATGAATTAATTACATTTAAATCAACAGATCACAACCAAAGCCTGAATTGAATTTAAAACAACAAATTTCCAATTAGCATCATGGGATTATCAGAAAACCGCTGATCCAGGCAATTTTTGAAAAAAAAAAAAATAATTACAAAATGATCTACAATCCGGCATACTTAAACCTCCCTTTGAATAGGGAAGGGACATAGTATTTATCGTAATCTTATCTGAAGCACCATCCACAAAAAATTATACAATACGATCAAGCTCCTTGAAAATGTTGAAGGGGTTTGGAATACTGAACAAAGGATATACAAGCGTAGACACAGCAAAGGTTTTGATGCAAATAATCTACCCAACGGGGTAAGATTTCTCATCTTCACAGTTGCAGGTGTTCTTTATATCAAAAGTGGCGTATTGAAGTAACATCAATCATATGTTTAAGATCATGAAATGATATGCATACCCCAAATGAAATGGAATCGTTGTGACCACTTCAACTGTCTATTGTTGCACAATGAAACAACATTTGATTTCCTCAAACTCCCAAGCCTATAAATCGTGCTTCTGATTATAATTTATCTGCCAAACCAGAGAAATATTGAAAATTATCCAAACCAAGTCCTGTAAAGAATCAGTGTACCAGCCAAATTATATAATGTTGTCATCTGCATATGACTTATTTAATATCAAATCTTTAAATCACCACTAATGCAAGAAGACACATTTATACTTAATTTTCCTTGATACGCGGATTGAGTTGCTTAGAAGTTCTGAACATATCAAAAAAATATAAGGCGACAAACCGCAACCTTGACGAAGCCGTTCAAAATTTTAAAAAAATGAGAGCATACCAGTATTTATAAACGCAACTTTCAGCTCGTTATATATAGTATTATCCATCTCTGGAATCAGGGCCAAAACCAATTTTACCAGCAGATTTATTAGGCAATTCCAACTAATTTTGTCAAATGACTCTCAAAATCAATAACAAGGCAAAACCAGGAATATTCGCAACATCTGTAAAATTTATGAGATCGTAAAAGTCATCTAACCATTTTCGCCAATATAGAGACCCTTTAAGAAACCGGTCTGATCATGATGAATTATCTCGTCAAGGACAAGTTTCATACGGTTTGAAAGCGACTTTGTAATTATTTATAATCTAGTTCAGGAGTGAAATGGGTCTCCAATTTCCAATTACATCAAAGATTTATCCTTTTTAGGCGAGAGATGTAATTATTGCCTCTCCTTGGGAAATGACAGGATACCGTTATCAAAAGAAGAATTAAAAGATTTAAAAAGCGGACCGCTAATTTCGTTCCAAAAGTTTTTAAATTCTGATGGTACCATCTGTTCCCGGAGATTTATCATTAGGCATTGACTCGACAGCCTTTCCAACATTCCCATTCATTAATCGACCTTCACATTTAAACAACATCACTATCTAGCTGCGGAAGGGGTTGTTGCAAAAAGACCGAGTTCAATGTACTATATCAGTAATAGTTTCAAAGGTATACAAATTTTGATAAAAAACCAGACCTCAGCATAAGAATATCCTAGGTTCTGAGATTTCATCACCATCAACGATCAATTTTCGGAGAAACTTTTGCTCAGAGTGTTTTTTTTTATAAATTGAGAAAATACCTACTACTCCTTTCCCCGTCTTCAACCCAATGAGCTTTGGCACGTATAAAACACCCATGCGCTTTTCATCATAAATACTTTCAAGAACTTCTCTTTCTTCAATGATATGAAGTTTAAACATAATGGGAAACATTTACACTGCATATCAAGGGAGTTTATTCCTTACCAGTTCCTTGGAATCTATTTCAGTAATCCTTTTATTCCTGATTCAAAATTGAATGGAACTTGTCCCTAAACATTTAATTTGATCATTTCCGAGGTTAAGGTGGGTCATTCCATGGCAATCCTGAACTGTTTGCCAATAATATTCTTAATCTGATAAACATAATCACTAGCTTTAATCTTTTCATCCTCTTCCCTCTCCGTCAGGGGTTGGCTTCTCCACCACCCTGCCACTTTTGAGATCGCTCCACCTGCTCCGTTGATGTTGTTACCGCTTTCTCTTTTTTCCACTTTTTGTCCTTTTTATTCTCTTTTCACTTGTATCGTCCCTGCGTCCCCACAAGGACCTTTTCATGTTCAACGTCATCCCTCGTAATTCACCACTCATCCCCGATATCTTGTCCCTCTTACTTTCCCGTTTTTTCGCGAGCTCCATTTTTATCCGCTCCGCTGTTTCCTTCTACCTTATCTCCCCTCTATCGGTACTCTCAATCTCGTAGCTTATTCCCTACCCCCGCCTTTAACTTCCCCCCTCTCACTTCCTTTGCTCTTTTAACCTGGCGGGTCTTCTTCCGATACGTTTCTTTTACTCCCTTTCCCATTGACACACATAGCGCATCTTTTGTGCTTACCTTCAGCCCCCGCCCTTCGATTTCATATGTTATATCTTTGTTATTCTTCATACCCGTCTTGTTCCCCATTGCTTGACCCCCTCTCTTATTTGTTCTTGATTTTTCCCGGTCATCGCCTCTATTTCTTTCTCTTGTTCACCTTCTCCTTATTTTCAGGCCATTCTTTATCGTTTCTTCAACGTTCATCCTACCCCACCTTGTTCCTCCTCCTCTTTCTTTCATTGTCTGTTCTGGCCCCGCCAACTTTTCTCCCATTGTCCCCTTACCGGTCTTTTTCCCATTCCGCCTTTGCTCTTTTCCGTTACGAGAACTTGATTATGGGCTTCCAAACGCTGGGCCTCGTGACGGTGTGGATAATTTGAATGATACCAGTGAGTGATCACTTTTAAAACCATACTGAAATCTCAGACAATTAATTCGGGTGACTATGTGGGGGAAAGATTTTGATACCAAGAAATAGTAATCTAAACGACACATTATAGGGTGGTATTGTGGACGATTTCCGTGTAATTTTAATGTTTCAATATGTTGATTGTCGCCAAATAGTCGCACTAACTTCCAAACTTAACATCATTTCTTAAGTATACCCATATCATGACCCGACCTCAGAGCAGGCCTTTTCTAAGGTCTGCCTTGACGATAGCATCATTGAAACGTGGAGGGTTAGTTCTAATGCAAAAAGCAACATCATTGCTTGAGATGTGTAACAATCTCATGCGATGTCCTATGTCTGCAGCGAAACGACCGAGGAAGCGAAACCACCCCCCCCCCCCCCATACCAGAATGGTCCTTGCATCGAGAGGACCACATCGGACAATATAGAGTGCTATGTGAAAACACCCCCCCCCCCCCCCCAAACGGCACCACAGTAGAAAGCAACCTCAATGTCTGATGACAACAACATCAAGTCCTCACCATTGATCTCAGCTGCGGTCATAGTTACATCTGTCTACAAACCTCCATCAGTAGACTTCAACACCCTCAACTCAGCCGCGGGAATTCCACCAAACCTCACGTCTTCATGGCGATGTCAACAGCAATAGCACCCAATGAAACTAACAAGACGGACAAGCTGTCGAAGAATGGATATAAGGCAACATCTACGTCGCTTTCACGACTCTAAGTACCACTATCATTTCTAGCGCCCGTTGGAGAGAGGTTTACAACCCTGATCAGCTCTGATCTAGATATTGTAGTAAAAACATCCCTACCTTGTGTAGCAAGATTGTTCTGGAATCCGTCACACTAACTCAAATTTCGACCAATCGATATCCAAGTCAACGCGGCATAAGACCAAACAAAGTGCCTTTAAGCATCGCTTTAACTATAGGAAAGCAGACTAGCAAGGATTCGCTGATGATCTGGATCAGAAGGTGAAGGAGGATTGCTCCCAAACCCTAACAAATATAACAAATTTGCCCAAAACTGGTGAAAAAAGGACTCCCGGTGATTCATACCAGAGTCTGTAGGACGGAATATAACCATTACCAGCCCTTTCCAAGGATTGTGCTAGAGAATATCAAGAGTATATATAACCATGTTTGAGCTGATCCTTTTTCGGCTGAAACAACTGCAAAAGGTAAGGAGGTTTCAGAGAGGATCTCCCACGAAAAGATCAAAACCTGGAACACTTTAATTGAATCCAACGATATGAACCATAACAGCAGGAAAGCATGTCTATCCATCCGAAAGCTCCCAGGGGATCCAACAGAACCTAAACAGCAGCCAAATGTTACATCCAATCAATTCAAGTTGCCCACCAACTGACTTTTAAATACCCAAGTGCGGAAAGAGCCGAGAAGATCAAACTAGACCCGTAAGAGGTTAGTGGCGAACCCTGGTTTCACCGCCCCTTCAACATGGACGAATGGAATCCGGTATTGATAAACTTCAACCAGGAAAAAGTAGTAGGCCTTGCTAACATCTCAACGGAGCAGCTGAAAAATTTCGGCCCAGTAGCAGAATGCCTTCTTGAGCTCTACAATTGTTGCCCTATCTCCCACAGGTTTCCCAAAGATCTGGAGGAAAGCACATGTTGTTGGCCTTCCTAAGCCTGGGAAAGATCCATCCATTCCCAAAAGCTACAGACCAATATCACTCCGCAGCCATACCTACAGCTCTTTGGAACGTCTCCAGCTCAATCGTATTGCACCTGTCATAGACGAACACGGCATAAATACCAGACCAAGCAGGTTTCCCGGCCATGCAAATCAACAACAAGCCAGTACTCAACCTAACTCAACACATGGAGGATGGTTTTGAAAAGGGTATGGTAACCGGAGTAGTGTTCGTCCGACCTATCGGCAGCCTACGACCTGTCAACACAGATGCCTACTCTATAAGATACTGGAATTCACCAAGGATAGCCGCTTGACTGGAGCTATCAAGATTTGCTGTCAAACGGATGGTTCTTGTTCAGCTAGGAGCTAAGAGCCGTTGGCTTAGGCTCAAGAATGGACAACAGGAGCGTGCTTGCAAACCTCTCCTGTTCAACATCAAAACCAACGACCAACCTAGGAGCTCAGGAACCTGTCGTTTTATTTATGTACAGACAGATCTTGAATTAGCGCACAAGATGCAGACTTACATTGTTGAAGAGAGAACTCAAAAAAGCTCTGGATGAACTCACGCCTTATTATGAGGAAAACCACCTATGGGCAAATCATCCAAGACAAGGTTGTGTGCTTTCCATCTACGCAACCGTGAAGTCAAACTCCTTAAATTTACCTGGTCTGGAACACCCCTGGAGCACTGTGAATAAAACCCTGTCTACCTGGAGTACTTGGACCGCACTCCTCTTATAAGACCCACATCGAGAGACAAAAGTAAGTAATGTTCACGCAATAACATTTGAACAACTTTCCCACTGGCACAAGATGGGGTGCTCACCCATACCCTAAGATCGACTGCACTTGCCTGTGCTACTCCTGTGCAGAGTATTTTGCCCTGTATGGGAAGATCGACCCATGCCAAGAAGCGTGATCAAGCGTCAAATACCTCCTGCCTGGCTTAATCACAGAATGCCTCCGTCCACCACAACGGAAAACACACTCCTAGCAGGAAATGCTCCACCAGACATCCGTCGTACGTAGCGAGCATGCAAGGCGTAGCTGCCAAGTATAATGTGAAGCACCATATGTTCCCTGGACAATACCTGCTGCCAATCGCCTTAAAATCCAGAAAGAGTTTCTTAAATAAAGTCTAACCTCTTGAAATGACCTTTCCACCTTTTAGATCAATAACTCCTGAACGATCCATCCCAGATAGGGCAACTATACCTTTTCTGATCCTTATGACTAAAGGAATACGTTGGTGAGGGTTAATAATGCAACAATATCATCATCATTTGACATATTACCCCTTAATAAACTTCAGTGGCGCCCTCAGGTGGAAATATGACACCGAAAATTTCACAACAAGTTTGGAATTGATTCTCTGTGATATCTAAACCTGTAAAACTGAAAATCAAAGTAGAGACAACCGCCTCCTGACTATTTTCAATACTGAAAAATCAAACCAAAAAATTGCCTTGTTGCGATTTATGTGTATTGTGTTCTCTACTTGATATGAGAGTCTGGCACTTTGCACATACACCCCGGCAAGTACCGTGGGAAACAACTTGCGGTTTTGATGGTAGACTGCAAAATGCATGTTGCATGGCCCTATTCAATACTGTGCTCATCAAAGTGGTTAACCACTAAAACGGTGGTTTTTGGTTTATATCTTGGGAAGAATTGGATTGGAGGGCTCAAATTTTCATGACGTCACTGATAAAAATACGGCCTTTCATCTGATATCAAAATCGATACTACTTCCTGGTAAATCGGGGGGTCCCAAAAGACGATCGAACACGCAACCTTTATGTAGATAGTATCTTGGCATTTCTGCCAATACGTCACTTTATTATTTTCTACTTTCTATCTAATCTTTGTTATAGTCCCCTATTCTGAAGAATCTGTAACCCCATATTTGCTATAGCGCCACTAGTTTAATGCTAGTTTGAATCCTGTAATAATTAGGTTGAGAGTGCCAGTGTAAAAGGAGATATAGGCCCCTAGGAGTCATAGTCCGGGGGCCCATATACGACAACGTAATAGCGGAAACCAAATGTTTGTTAAGAGTCAACTAAAGCGAGTGCCCTATTCCTTAACGCTGTATGTGGTCTGTGAGTCCCGTGGACCATCTCTCCGCCCCCCCGGTTATCTGCTAAAATATATAACAACTTTTGATGGCACTAAAATAACAGACATATCTTTACATGGATTGTCAGTTAATAACCCAATTCAATTTGTGATTTTTTAGAGGAGCTGATTTCACTTGATTCTGGTAGGTAATGGGTGCAACATTTCCTCCGCCAAAGTGATCTTGGGTGGGGGTGGGGAAAGTTTTATTTTCGGGTCAAGTTCATTTTCCTCAATAATAATTAAAAGTATATCGCGTTGGGGGTTTTTTTTTTTTTTTTTTAAATGAAATGAATTTTATTTTAAACACTGAATGTCACATTATTATTTCTACATGTTTATGCTTATCACACGTTTTTAAACAATGAATTTTTATTTTTCCCATTTGATACTTCTGTAATTTCAGGTTCTAAATGAAAAACATATCCTCTTAACAGGGCATTTTCAAGCAATTCCACCATTGGACAACCCATCAACTATATTACCATGTTATTTAAATATAGACACATCGTAATCAGTTTTAATCTAACTGTAGATAGTCCTCGCATGTACTAAATGGGTAAGTTGTAGTTATACTAGTTTAAAAATATTATAATGTCGTGCTCACTTGGTCATAGCACTTGACTCTTAATTTTGGCAGTCAGGCACTGGCCCATTAAAGGATCATACCCTTTCCATCTCTTGCTTCAACAATGGCTTGTGTTGGTGTCAGGATTTCTTCACCGATTAAGCTGAACGCCGGGCTCGGATATTTGTATTCATTACTGTCCGTTCGGACACTTACTACAACACTTATTGAAGGGAGAATCCATATCTTTGCAAACTGCCGTTTTCTTCCTTTTCTGTCAATTCTACAGCTGGAAAAGGTAACTTATGAGAATTCTACAGACTTATCCTTCACTTGAAGCTATTCTTGCAAATTCAAATATTTTTCAAATCACTGATAGTGTCTTTAAGTGCCCAAGCTAAAAAAACTTCCGTTATGCCCAAGGGGGGGGGGGGGGGGGTCCTAGGGACCCACCCCAGATAACCACTTTCCCATGGGAGTTGATCATGAAACTAATGAAACTAACACAAGTAAATTGGGGGTCACGTAAGAACCACACACCCACAATAAAAATGAAAATCCGAACTTGAACCTATGACCTATGGTCGATTGAAATTGTCACACTCTGAAAAAAGTGGTTCACTCACATTTCTCATCCTCATAAACTCCAATATAAGGTTTTGAACGAAAATCATTCTTATATCTACTATATACAATCACCAATTAAAAATATTATTGCAAAATATAGCCAATTCATACCATCTTATATTTTTCTCAGAAACTTGAAATTCACGTTGGTCTTTCCCATAAACTTACACAGTTAAAAGCACTGTCATGACAAAATTAAAATTGATGCTATCAGCATATAAAAGGTTATTTGATTTAAGTATGAATTAATTATTACTTTTAAAAAAATTAAAAAAATTAAAAAAATTAAAAAAATTAAAAAAATTTATTACTTTAATTTTTTAATTATATGGATTTTTTTTAATTCCTGTCAGTTCATTAAAATTTTTGGGGCGTGTCGACAATTCCATTCGTTCTGAGAGGTTTGGGTATGCTTTGCCATCAAAATACAATAGAAATTCGCTGTCCCTTTTCTCACGAAGAAAATATTACAAGGCAACGGCATTGAATAAATTTCCAAACAGCACCAGACTTTAACAAACTGAAGCATTCAACCTAAGAAAATTATACGAATAAGTAAATATTACTCACCTAATTCGTTTTTACGGTCATTAAGGAATATTATAAAATCTGAATAGTTACATTTATTCGTCTTTTTTCAAAATAATTATTTGTCCAAAATCATTAGGTACTTTGCGAGTTTTTTGGTCACCCCTAACAACTCAATGATTTTACGTGGCCTAATCCTCCCTTTCACCCATCGCCTCGGTGTTCATGACACTTTATCCCCTCTTTGATTGACTAAAAAAGGAATCGATATAGCTTTTCTCATACTTTCCGACCATCTATTCAATGCAATCTTTTATGAGCTTTAACATATTCGATACAACAAAGTTCATGTAAAATGGGGTTCAAGCCCTGGTTCAAGCGATTTATTCTGGTGAACAAAGTTGAGGCACTTCACTTTTATAATTACTGCTTTTTTAGTTTTCATCTCAACAACATCCCCCTCCAGAGAATTCGTACCATCGGACAATATGGCGTCGACTGACAGGAATAAAAATCAACTATAGTAAAAGCTTCCGTTAGTGGCCCAAGGGGGTGGGGGTTCCTAGGGACCCAACGTAATTTTTCAATTCATGATGCTAATGAGTGGGGGGGATCAGAAGGTGATGCTGATGTGGTGGAAGGGACAGTTGAGAGGGTCATTCAGGAAGAAGTAGTGCAGGTATTTGGGGAATTGATACAGAAGGCTGCTGGACCCTCGGAGGTTGGTGTTGAGATGATTATTGTGAGAAAGAGTACGATGTACGACGGAGTTAATAATGAATAATAAAATGCTCAGAGAGTGTAGAGAGTGTTGGATGGAAGAGGAATGCCATGAGGAGTGGGCGGGGTTGGTTCCAATTTTTAAGTGAAAGAAATGCAATGTTTATGTGTGTTGGCAGTTGCATATAGGGGTGTGAAATTATTGAAATAAGCAATGAATATTGTGGAGAGGGTAGTATAGAATATTTTTTTTTACTTGACTTTTGACTTTACTGCATAGGAAGTTGGGTGTCCCTTTTGCTCTTCTAATGAGTAATTCTCCTCCATTTGGTCTGCCTTTGCCACTAGATCGGCATTTTGGAGGTACCAAGCCTTGTCCTGGGGATCTGGTTCCTTCAATCTTGCCTGGGGAGACCTGGCTTCCTACGTTGTTGAATTCTTGCGTATAGGCTTGGTATGGTAATCTGTGATTCCCCGGCATCCTGAGGACATGTCCAAACCACTTCAGGCGTCTCTGGTGACGGCATTGTGAAGGTGAAGTGATGTTCAGACGCTCTTAAGTTCATATTTCTAATTTTGCCCCGTGTTACGGTCACCTTGACCAGGCCAAACACTCAAAACGGATTCAAACTCCTGAAATAAAACAATACATGTGAACTGGATTACAAATTTTAAAACAAAGTATTATTTAAATGGGTTTTAAATCAAATCTCTTCAAACATCGATTAGGTATCAATAATCAAAGATTTATCTATAATAAAGTGTTAATTTATGAACAACTACTAAAACTTACTACATGGGTGTGCCGCGACGCGGGGCGCAGCAAGATTACGATAAAGATGCCGAACTTGCAAAGGGTCCTGGCGAATATTCCGCGCAAAACTCAAATTTCCAATAGGGGGCGTGTCCACGGACGAATGTCCGTACTGAAGTAACCAGATCATACGGACTCCCGAAGCTCGGAGGTCGACTGAATATAAAGTCCAAAAGTGCTGTAGCTTTTATCCTTGGATACTCAGAGGCCACGGAATACAAAAGCGAAGACGGCTACACAATTGGACGAAACTGCTGGAGCGAGACTACTATGACAAGTCCCACTATATGGGAGATTAGTCTAGACGTGAATTACTGTCACTGTTCAACTTGGAAAATCTGCTAATAACTTGGAGCCCGATGTTATGAAAAATCTCCTTGGGGTAATGATGTTGTATACTCTGGACGCATCTTCTCTCACAGAGCTTTATATCCTCGCAAAACCATACTAGAAGGATCTGGTACTCTATATATGGAGTTCATGTGTAAATATAGTCCATTAACTGTCATAATTTGGAAATGCCTATACCATTCCCATGTATGTATATATTGGGATCTCATAGCAGATACTCACTGACTGTGTAACTATACAGCAGTGGGGCGCCATCTATGTCCAGACACATATCACCTTGAGGTAGGCTAGTCTGATCTCTAGTCTCAAGTTAAAAAAAAAAAAAGCCCAGAACCTTCTCCGCGGTTATCTTGCATTATAATTGCTACATACAACCAGTTATGCACACAAACCAGTATATCCCATATTGTATTACTTAGACAATTTACAATAATTTTATGGCTAATTTATGACTAGTCTATCAAAGTGAAATAATTCATTGTTAATTCTTGGGGGCCTGTAACACCCTCACCCTTAAAGAAAGAAAGTTGATTGAAAAGCCAATTTCGTAACCTATTTAAGCTCTAATATTCTAACTTCCATAAATAACTTATTCACAATGATTACACTTTCCTTTTAAAAGCTTTGCTGTTTCTGACAAACTAACAATTAGGGTAAGGCATCAGCAATCACATTATCTTTGCCTTTTGGTGTGTCTGATGTCTAGGTTGTACTCTTGCAAGGTCACACTCCACCTCACTAGCCTCCTGATTCTTGTTTTTCATCCTGTCGATGATAGTGAGGGGGTTGTGATATGTGAAAACAAGCACAGGGTGCCTGTGGTGACAAAATACACATCAAAATGCCCTAATGCCAAATTCAGAGCAAGACACTCCTTCTCAATAGTGGAGTAATTTATTTGGTGCGTGTTAAATTTATTGAGAAGAAATACGACATAGGGTGGTCTATTCCGTATTCTCCTTTCGTTAGCATAAGAACTTCACCCACCCATGTCACTGGCATCTAGGCAACTGAATTGGTTCTGAAACGTCTGGTGCAATTCAGCATGGTTCACTTAATCAGATGGCTTTGATTTTCTGGAAAGAATTTCACTTCCTGCGACCAAAACAAATTTGACGTTTTGGCTAGCAAATTTGTCAAAGGACTGGTAATAATCGAAAAGTTTGGACAAAACTTATGTAATATCCAGACATACCTAAGAATCTCTGAAGTCCTTTCCTGGTTACTAGGTGTGGGGAACTTTTCAATTGCTTCAACTTTAACCTATAACAGGCTTGACCTTCCTTGACCCCACCACCCCTAACACCCCCCCATACTACATGACATAAATAAGTGAATTGGCATGGCAAAACTCACTCTTGACAAAATTGACATGCAATTTGTGTTTCAGACAACTTCTGAACAAGCAATGGAGCGGCCCAATGTGTGGTACCAAGACTGAATGTACACAATCAAATCATCAACATAGGCTTACAGCCTTACTAGTCAGCAAACTATATGATACCATTCTTGGAAGGTTGCAGGGGCGTTTTCATCCGAACGGCATAACCCGATACTGAAAAAGCCAATCTGGCGGGCAAAACGCCGAAATCTTTCGCACGATCAGTAAGGGGAACCTGCCAAGACCCCTTTAAAAGATCAAACTTGCTGACGTACTTTGAATTGCCAATGTTGTCAATGCAATCATCAATACGAGCTATTGGAAATGAATCAGTATTTGAACATTGATTAGCCTTCTGAAGGCTGTCACAAATCTAAGGGAACCATCAGTTTTTGGAACCAAAAAACCCATGGGAACTCCCCATTCACTTTCTGCTTGCTTCATTATTTGATTTTGCCAACTGTACCTATCTCTTTGTGAGATGTTTTTTTCATAGGAATTTTACTCATAAGGGTGCTGTTTTATTGGTGCACAATCACCCACATAAACATCATGGTAAGCAGTAGTGGTTCTACTAGGAACATCAGGAAAAAATATCCTCAAATCATGGGAAATCAATGGTTGATTTCACACTGCTGTTTTGAAAGATGGCCTAGTTTTGCATCAATTTTGAGCACATCTGAATTTTGCAATTTGATTGGATAGTCATGCTGCTTGTCATCTTGTTGCATTATTTACCAACTTCAGATCTGTCATTTCATCATGTGACTTTCATAGCAAGACTTAAAGAGCACCCTGGTTTGCCTACATCATCCATTTCTACCTACCTACTCCTTCAAGCATATTTACATGGCACAATTGCCTACTCTTACGCCTATCTGGCGTTGACTAGTAGTCAACTTCATTAACCTTTGACTCTACTGTATAGGACCCTGATATCTGGCCTGCAGTGGTGTGTCCATGGATTGGAAACAAGACTAATACTTGATCTCTGGCCTAAAGATCTTACTCTTGGAATCGTGATCATACCACTTTCTAATTTGGTCTGGCTTGCTTCACATTCCCACTCGGCAGTTTTAGTTTGCTCTATTGAGGGCCTATACTTGAATTTGGAAACATAGTCCACAAGGTTGGTGTCAGTTCAGCCCTCAACCATTTCTCTTTAGGAGTTTAAGGGGACCGCGCACTGTTCGCCAAAACTAACTCAACGGGACTGAAACCTAGGGTTTCCTGCACTGCTTCCCTTGCAGCAATCAATAACAAGTGAACTCCCGCTCCCAGACCTTCTCAAATTCCAAACAGTAGTCCTAATCATATTCTTGAGTTTGGGCGAATCTTTCCAAGGCTCCTTGGGACTCGGCATGGTAAGCACCGGACAGATACTGTTTCTATCCCTAACTCATCCATCACTTGTTGAAATAGGCCAGATGTAAAATGTTGACCCATGATCTGACTGAATTGACTTAGGGTAGGCATACAAGAGTGAAAAACGTGTCAAGCCTTACAATACAGTCTTGCCTTAATATTCCCTAAGGGTATGGCTTCAGGAAAACTGGTAGAGGCACACATGCTAGTAAGTAGGTACTGATTACCCGACTTAATCCTAGGAAGAGGTCCTACACAGTCAACTATGACCCTACTAAATGGCTCTTCGAATGCCGGTATCGGTTCAGAGGAGCGGGCGGTACTTTCTGATTAGGCTGCCCACAACTTGACTAGTATGACAAGATCTACAGTATTCAGAAAAAAACATTCCTTTCCGAAGTGGAGGCACCAAAAGTGGTTCAAAATCCATCTGTGTCTTCTTGACTCCTAAGTGTCCTGCCATAGGACTATCATGGGCAATGATGATGGACTTCCTGTATACACCTTTGGGACAACTCCGAGAACAACTTCCACTCATCATTTGCCGGAGCATCGGGTGGCCTCCATTTCCTCAGCAGCACACACCATTGTGTTGTAAAAAAAAACAAACAGGAACGTCCTCAGACTCCTTCAGGGTTACGGGCCCTTTGACTACGATTCTTGAGTGCAGGATTATTCTCCTGTTCAAGAACAACTGGTTATGACAAGGGTATCTCATTATCACCACTATGCACTTGCGTTCCCCCCCCCCCCCCCCATGGCCTAACTCTTGTTTTGGAGAACCTGTCCCCTGAAAGGGAAGTTGACCTGCGGTTATCATAATTGGGAATGAAACGGTCCTATAAATCTAAATTTGGGACAAGGTCTTCATCTTCCTATCACTAGTTGCTTCAAGCAGGCCTTTCCTATCCATACTCCTAGTACCTGCACAGGCTGATAAAACTGCACTATTCCTATAATCACTATCTAGTCTGCTGAGGGATTGTGTGTAACAATTGGTTCGGGATGTACTTCCCGCCTGCCAAATCATTCCCTAATAACATGAACCTTGACTGGAAGTTCAGGCCTTACTCCTACTATGACGTTACCTGAGACCAAATCAGCGTCAAATTCACTTGTGAAGAGGGACACTACATAATATCCAATACCATACCTTGGATCCAAAGCATTCGCACTGTTGCACTAACCTCACTAAAGGGCAATGACCCCCTCCAAATTACTGACGTTGACTGGGCACAACATGTATCACGCAATTGATCTTATAGGTTGTGGATCAACTTTGTACCATCAAGATACACTGAACCCTCCAAAACAAATGGTTCAAAGTTTCCTAACTTTCTCAGACTCAAACATCTTTAGGTTATGTCTGGAACTAACTTGTGGCGGTAAGGGGACACAGCACACCTGTGGAGCAGACTTCTGCTTCATGGCCATATGCTTTCCCATCAATTCCAAAAAGCTGGCATAACATGACCTGGAATCCTTGCAATAGGTGCAAGTTACATCTGACTAAAACCATTCCCGACTTTGGTATGGCACTAGAAGGACCCTTATTACCCTGACTGGAGGAACTGACGGACTGTCCCTTCTTTAATTAGTACCATGACTTTGGACATGATTACTTTGTACGGTATTTGAATAAAACTCTTGTAAACTCTGACTTGACTTATTAGGCCACCCGTACTATGCTGGAACCTAACTTATGTGTGAGGGCGTAATCATATGCTAGGTTGCTGCATTTTAAAATCTGTTGAATCGCGTGAATGAATGCACTGTTTGAAGTGACTCAATAAAACAACGCCTAAGGATTGAAGTCTTGTTGCACTTCCTTGGAAGTGAGCCACATATCCAACATTTCGTCGGTTCCATCACATAATGATCTATCTCACAAAATGAAGTGTTCGAGAAAAATCGCAATTGAAAATCTTCCCTCGTAATACGCTCGAAACATACCGATTGGTTCATTTACTACCCAGGCAAAAGAAATATAATCAAGAAAACACTTTAGAGTTTTTAATTCAGTGAAAAATAAAGCTGGTTCTCTAGCAAACACGTGTAATATGACTGTAAACTTATAGATGTATGTGATGTAGATTTTTTTTGTTTTCCAAAGATGTATGAGATAGACCACAGGATTCGGACCAGTATGTGACGTATTCATCCCCGTATTATAAAAAAGGGGCAATTGTCGTATCAGTGCATCACATAGTGATCATGTCATAAGCGCGTATGTGACGCAGATTTGATATAGATAAGTAATGTGATGAAATATATGTATCATATCGACTTCGATTTCTTAGATAGACACACAGATAGCTCGGTATGTAATGTCTTCATCGCCATGTTAAAGTACGCATGCACGTTATTTTTAGTACATCACATAGTGACTCATGTTCAGATAGCAGCTGTATGTGAAAAATAAAATTAAATAAATGCACCTAGATCAAATTTGATAATTAATATCTCATTAATTAGGTAGAGTCCAAGTCTGAAACTTTGTAATTATGAAGAGTTCCAACGTCATATTAACAAACCGAATTTTCTCAAAAATGTCAAAAAATATGAGATAGAACAGTATGTGATGTAGCCGACATTGGTTCCTGAACTCTAGGCAAAATCGACATGAGTTTTTGATCTGCAAGTTTTTTCGCACTCCGAATTTTGCCTATACGCCCCTAGGCACTAACTCATGGCATTAAGAATAGTGCTTACTACTTCAAATCACCGACACTGATCAATTGATAGGGATGAGGAGATCTCTCTAGCTTCCCAATAACCACAGTCTGAAGCAATGTTGTCCATGCTCGTAGGCCAATTCCTATTTCGGCAATCTTCTCGAAGTGCAAAAAAATAGGTCAAATTCTGTGTCCCTGAAATTTTTGGAACCAAATTGATATTCTAGTGGCATCAAAATTCCGAGTGGAGGAGCATGATGTGCCTTTTTCTAATTGTCTTGTGTTTTAATGTTGTTTTGGCTTCAATTTCTGCCAAATTCATTCTTTCTCCATTTGTATCCTATCCTCTTTTTCGGTGCAATTTTAAATATGTCATCTTTTGCTTTTGCCTCCATTGGAATTTGGCAGCTAGTTCGGATGTTTAGTGCTTTCTATTCAAGTTTTTCCTTCTCTAATTGTAATTTGTCTTGCCTTTCCTTTCTCTTCCATTGTAACCTATCTGTCTTCTTTTTCTTCTGTGCTAACTTTGCTGTTCTAAGGCCAATTGTAATTTTTCATTTGCATTTGCATTTCACATGTTTATTTTCAAAGCACATATGACTAATCCTGAAGTTCCATAAGTGTTCCAAACATCCATCTTCTAGCAAATCTCTTCCACAAGATGGATCAAATGATTTTAATTAATGTTTCCTCATGGAATGCCTAACTTCCTCCATAATACTTGGCCAAATCCATTAAGTCGCTTTTTTGAGCACATCAAAATTCTCCCACGTAACATCTTAATAAACTCCTCTGCGTTAAGCGCCATCGTGTATGAACACGTCTGATCACAAATAACAATATATTAGCCGATATCAAAGTTAAAACACACATCAAAATTGTCAAAATTTATTACTGTATTTTTTTTACAGTGACTTTCCCGACCCACGAGCGCCCAATTTTGTTACGGTCAGCTTGACCAAGGCCAAAACACCTCAAACCTACGGATTCAAACTCCTGAATCACTAGACAATACACTGTGAACTGATTACAAATTTTAAAACAATGGAGTTATTTTAATGTGGTTTAAATCAAATCTCATTCAAACATCGATAGGTATCAATAATCAAAATTTGTCTAGAAAAGTGTTAATTATGAACTACTAAACTTCACCTGTGTGTGCCGCGACGCGGGGTGCAGCAAGATTACTATAAAGTGCCGAAAATTGCAAATGAGCCTGGAGAATATTCCAGCGCAAACTCCAAATTCCAATAGTGGGACGTGTCCACGGACGATGGTCCTTGACTGAAGTAACAACGTATAATGACGCCCGAAGCTTGGAGTTCGACTAAATATAAAGTCCAAAAGTGCTGTAGTGGTTTATCCTTGGATAACTAGCGAACGGAATAACAAAAACGAACCCGGCACACAATCGGACGAAAACTGTTGGAGATGAGACTACTATGACAAGGTCCACTATATGGGAGATTAGTACTAGACTGTGATATGTCACTGTCAATTGGAAACTATGCTAATAACGTGGAGACGATGTATGAAAACCTCTCCATGGAGTAATGATGTGTGCTACTCTGACTCATCTTCTCTCACCAGAGCTTTATATATCCTCTCCAAACAATACGAGAAGGGATCTGGGTCCCTCTATATGAGTATGTGCTAAAATAGTCATTACATCATAATTCGGGAAATGCCTCGACCATTTCCACATGTAAGTTAGATTGGGGATCTCATAGCAGCTACTCACTGAATGTGTAATGATACGCAGTGCGCCACCTATGGCCCGACACATATCACCTTGAGTTAGGATAGTCTGATCTCCTAGTCTCAAGTCACCTCCAGAACATTCTCCGCGGTTCTCATGAATTCTAATTGCTACATACACACAGATATACACACAAACAGGTAGATCCCATATTGTATTACCTAGACTAATTTACAATAGTTTATGTGCTACTTTATGACTTAGTCTTACTCAAAGTGAAATAAATCATGCTAATTCTTGGGGGCCTGTAACACCAGAAGGTTCACTCCTAGGATGCGACGGAGGCATATCATCTAAAGCTTCTAGTTTTGGCAGTCTGCCTTGCGCAATACCCAGGACTATGCTCCATAGGTGGCAATGGGGAGGATAAGAGGACTGTAATATTCTGACTTTGAGCGATCTTGGGATGTCATGATTGCTCCAGAATGTCTTCTGAGTCTACCAAATGCCCATGCTGCCAGTAGTGTACGCCTCTTGATGTCCTTAACCGAAGGCACAGTACTTCAAGAAAGACAAAATCATTACTTGTCAATAGGTGTCTGGTTAAGGTTGATGTCTCTTGGGGTATTGACATGATCTGCATTTAGGGAGGGGTTGATCTTCATTCCCATTGGCGCAGGCTTTGTCCAGTTCTTCTGTGGCTAGCTGTAACTTTTCAAAAGACCATTTCCTCGGGTGTGTCATCGGCATAACGCATGTTGTTGATTTTCATCTCTCACAATTGGATTCCGGAGCCTAGGATTTGAACACCTCTCATTACAATTCTAGAAGAGTTGAAGAGGCATGGAGATAGAAGGGCATCCTTATGTCTCACACCAACTAAGGATTCGAAACCAGGTCAGTGATTTTTCCATTCACCACTACCGAGCATATGGTTTGCTCATATATCTTTTAAATTAGGTCTACCAGCTTGCTGTCTACTACAATTGATCTTAGGCATTTCCAGAGTGCCTCTCTCCAATGTATCAAATGCTGCTTTAAAATCTACAAAAGTTCCAGTGTATAGGAATGCATCTTCTTGGCCTTTTCTAGCACTTGGCGAACAATAAATACAGCATCAGTAGTACCTCTTGAGCTTAAACCCAACACAGTGTTCCTCTCCAAGGTAGTCATCAATGGTGTCCTGGATCCGGTTCCGGATCATTCTACAAATAACTTTTCCTGGATGGACAGTAGAGATAATTGCTCTATAGTTGGAGGATCTAGTTTTCTCACCTTTCTTGTTACTGAGTAATCAGTCCCTTGCTCCAGTCTTCTGGATTCCCCTTCTACCAGGCAAGGTGATTATTTTCAGAGTAGCTGTCTCATAGCTGGGACACCTGCTGAATATAATTCAAAGAATATTGGAAATGAATGATGCAATTTCAACTTATAGGGATTCACAAATTCCGTCATCCAGTGAAGTTCGCAATTTGGGTGTTATCATAAACTCGGACATGTCAATGAAACCACACATTTTTCTCCCCTTTCCCCGTACTTAAAGCGGGCTACCACCAAATCCACAAACATAGGTGAATAAGGGAAATCCTTACCAACAGATGATGCTCAACTCTTGTTCATACTCTTGTTGCCATCACGTTGCATATGTGCAACTCCCTCATGTGCGGTCTACCAAAATCAGGTTCATCGCCTGTAACGTCTCAAAAACATGATGCACGTCTGATCCACTTGTTCTAAGAAACCTTTTCATTATACACCATTCTCATTGATTTACATTGGCTATTAGTTAAAGAGCGCACTGAGCATGTTGAGTTCAAAATTATCCTGTTAGTTTTTCAAATGCCTTCATGGACTTGCTCCGCCATATTTATATGATCTATGCTTAATTACAAATTCACACGTACAGGTCTTCGCTCATCTAATCTTCAACTGCTAACCGAGCAAGATCTCATAACTCATTTTGTGATCGTGCTTTTGCCACTGTGCACCAGACTTGGAATAAGCTCCTCTTTATATTAAGAACTGTACAACAATTAGTAGCTTTAAGACATCATTGAAAACCCATTTGTTCAACAATGCATTCAGATTGTAGTGGTTTTGTTGTATATAGATTTATCTTGTTTAGTTTGTTTTTTCTTCCTTGTTCATTGTTGTCGCTTTTGCTTGTTTTTAGCGCAGTGAGCGACCTTTGGGCCGGAGTCTGGCGCTTTATAAATGTCAATTATTATTATTATTATTATTATTTTATTTGTGTTTATGCTAGGAAAAGGAACAATAGATGCAGTAGGCCTATTTATTTTGAGGAGGTTGCAAGAGGAATATCGAGCTAAAGGGAAGAAACTGTATGTTTTGTGGATTTGGAGAAGGCATTTGATAGAGTTCTGAGGAAGAGAGGTATGCTAGAGGTAATGGTTAGAGCGATGATGAGTTTGTACGAAGGAGCGAAGACAAGAATTAGCGGGGTCCGAATTGTCTAGGGGGTTTGAGGTGAAGGTGGAAGTGCATTAAGGTTCTGTACTGTCGCCGTTGATATTTGCAATTGTGATTGATGTGGTTACATAGTGTGCAATAGGATTGATGAGCAAGATATTGTATTTTAATGGCTTGGTCTTGAGTGAGACAATGGAGGGACTGAAGGAAAAGTTTTGGAAATGGTGGGGTCTATGGATCGTGTGTCACCTTCATTTCCTATAGCAAAAGCGTCCTCGTCGCGGCCCTGGTACAGCATATCCGGCAGTCTATCTTCGGTTTTATTTCATATTCCTATAAACTGCCGGCTATGCTCACTAATTTTGCTTTTTTATATTGCTCTTAAGGTTTTAAATTGTTAATATTTGCATTGTTATATTTCGTCACGAATCTTCCAAACAGGCCAATCGACCAAAAGTCACGTTTCGAGATATCGGCGATTGAAATTTTCGCGAATTATGAACTTGCATATCTAAAATTTGAAACATTTTAGGAAAATGAGTTTATGTGGACATTGTGGACAATGAAACGTTCTTCATTTTGAGCACGATTTCCATTCAAGTTCATTGTCACAGGTTAGGCACCGGACATTTGTTTCAGAGCCGCCATATTGGATTGACACTTAAAGGCAATCATTTTCTTAGAATTACCTGCTTTTTCACCAACGGGCATTTTGTCGTCAATTTTTAAGTCTAGAAGTAATTGTTATACAATTATCTTTCATATAAGACATGTAAATTGCATGGCTTCGACGTAGTGTATCTTTTTCTGACCATGTTGTTCACTACATATACACATCACAACTCATGGCCGCCATAGTTGGTTGTTCGGTTGTTCCGTCATAACCTAGTTGCCCACATTTCTAACCAAGGGACAATTTTATTATTCAATTTTGAAGTTTCTGGCAATTATTGACCCAATTATCTTTCAGATAAGACTAAAACATATTTATTGCATGGCTTCGACTTAATTATCGTTTTCTGTTGATGCTGATACAAATGGGTGAACCGTTATGTACAGCCAACAGCTGGTGTTTCCTGTCATAATTTAATTTTACAAAGTGATTGGTCTGTTTGCAAAAACTAAAAAAGTCCTCTGTTTCTATGTCAAATGGAGACGAATGACACATTGAGCTGTTGGCGATACTCAAAAAGAGTCGATCGATCGCATCAGCGGTGGTATTCAACATGTTGACATACTTTTGCCTGCGGAGGGCGCTAGAAATGACTATTGCTTTTGTACGGTTTTCTCAGGTGTTATTGTCTCTTACAGGACAAAAAAATAATGTGCCAGTGAAGATAGAAAAGAGGAATGATGAGGTTCTACAATTTGTATTTTGTATTAGAATTGATTTAATCAAATCATTATACTCAATGTAAAATATTACTATATCACGCTAATAAATATACAGTAATTATAAATATACAGTTAATTTGAATGGAAAACTGAAAAAGATCGGATCTTTACGGGGGTTTTGTTGGCGAATTGCTGCCAGCATTTTCTTGTAAATTTTTCTAGAATTTTTTCGGGTAAACTTTAGTACTTATCGATATAATTGAAAATTCATAATAACGTATGATGTACGATAATGTGATTCTCGAAAAAAAATAGAATAAAAGACTCCAGTTTTATTCGTTTTATAAGCAAAAAAGATTTTGATGTTCTTTGTTTTACATGCATTAGGATCTTAACCTCGTCTACCTAAGGGGGGGGGGGGTGGTTAGCACCCCCTTCAGGTTTTTCCCCGGCCTAGCTAAGCCCCCTTTTTGGTGCAAGATTATTTAATGTAATTGTCAAGTGACATATTTCGATCCTTTTATCAAAACAAACATTCCACGCGGGATAGGAAAGCTTGAAAGGGCTGATCCCAAAGAAAGGGTAGGCATATACATTTTCTGATGGGAAATGACTAGTTTGATATGAGAGCATTTAGTGCTATAAGGTGTTTGGGGTCCGGCAAAATTGCCCGAAATATCAATTTCAACCCTATATTCAGTATTTTCGTTATTTCCTCAACATATGACAGTAATAGTGACGTCATTGAATGGGGATGTTGGTACCATATTGTGGTACAAATGGACATAAGAAAGGCTAGCTATCCTTTGAGTACCAAATTTACAGGAATCGGATGTTCAGTAACTGAAATCACAGGGGGTGGTAACCACCCCATCCCCTTCGGGAGTTTTGTTTAAAAAAATGACTCGGGTAGACGAGCTGGCGAGTCGTGAGAGGAGCGGCCCTGAGATGGGGTGGGGGACGAACTGAGGTAGCTAAATAATCATTAAGAAAAACTTTTAAACAGAGTTACTAGGAATCAACCTGGGACCCTCTGATGAAAACCCAAATACCTAATACCACGGATACTATGCTACCATAAAGGGATTATATAAGAACAGTGAATTTAGGATATACCTTATTTCCTTTCAAATTAATTATTGGAAATTAAAATTGGACATAATATCATCACAACGGGAAAGGGTTCAACAAGGGTTTTGATATATATATAAAAAAAATGAAGTGTTAAAAAGAGGATACTACATTGTGTTGTTTATGGCCTTTTCTGGGGTAAAAATTATCTTGTTGTTATAAAACTTTGAATTACCAAATTTGCTGCTTTGAATCTTTTGACTTTATTACAACTTCAACAATCAATAATTTCAGAGCAACGGTGTAAACTGTGTAAATGTTACTATTTTTGCACAATTACCGTAACTTAATACATGTATGTTTGTGTTTCACTTTCTACAATTAAATAAGGGTATTTTGTGAAAATTATCTAATGAAACGTATAGTGCCATCATTCAAAATAAAAGAATAATTTAAGATTATGCTCTAAAACAATAAAAATAATAATAAATAAAACTCAACTGGCGCGATTCAAAAACTGATCAAAGTGGCCTCCTTTTGCCGTTGATCATCGCCCGGATCGTCGCTTAGGCAGCCAAGACATCTTACAATCTACGTTTGGTAAAGAACACATGCAGCTAAAATCATTATTTATACCCTACTAACATGCATCTTGTATTACGAAAATACCGTGCGCTTCACAGTAAAAAAAAAGGAATCAGAAAAAGAAATACTTGACCCTAATTAAAAATATAGTAAATAATTTTTGTCCCCTTTCGAGGCCTATTACGACTAGATTTATCAGAGAGGGATCGTATTTGAAATGTTTATATTATGGATTCTCAATTATAAGTTATTTACATGAAAAATACCGGAATCTTATAGGAAAATACTGGGAGCAATTCTGCCAACAAAATCCAGTAAACACACAGCTTTTATAGTTCCATACAAATCAATTTATATTTACAGTGTAATGCATATGTTTCCAAATTAACTGAATTTTACAGTATATGCACCATAACCTTTTGGTTGAATGTGGATATGCCTACTAAGTTAGGATGTTTGTCAGTTGTTTTTTTTTATATCTACACTTAACAAATCTCGGAATAAATCCGCCAATATAATTTTCAGTGTTTGATTGAATCAGTTTTTTACAGTATTACTGTAATTTTCACAGTAAATTAGGTCCGAATTGCTGTGCAGTAAAATACTGGAAAAAATTTATAATATTTTTGAGTGTGCAAAAATTCGTCTCAGATACAGCTACAAACGATGTACTAATATAAACTTTCGACAAGATTCTAATAGCCCCCCCCCCCGTGTTGATCAAGCGAGGAGATGAATCTCGCCGTATCCCATTGACATAGCTCACTTATAAGCAGCCGTGCGGTGGTTTCAGATACAGCAACAGACGAATGCGATATGCGTTTCTGTTTGGAATCGCCTTTCATTGCGTTTGGGTATGATTCCCCAAAGCGAAAACTCTATTATATCTAAAAATTGAAGTGTTATTTTTGCTCAATATTTGGTATATGAAAGAGCTTGATGATATAGGTATCATAAAATGCAAAAACTCAATTTCAGCCCAAAGCGTCGATGGCCCTGTTGGAAGAATTCCTGCGATTTGATCAGACTGTCTATTGCATTATACTGGCTCTTTGAGGCCGCATTTAGACGTGTTCGCTGACCTGACCTGCTGGAAACACAGCTCTTGATCCTTTTTACTAGCACTTCTTGTAGAAGCTATCTGTAATTTGTATTCTTTGTAGTACTATTCTGTAATTGTATTAAGAATTGTAATTAATTCTTTTTTAGTGTCTTTCTGTAATTGTAGTTTTGGGGAATAATCTGAGATTAATTAGACAGAGAGCACATCAGGGAGGGAAGCACATGAACGTAGAATCATGCCAGTTGTGACGTCCCGTCACCAAGCATTCAACAGGGATGATCGTACCTTACCATTCCACATTCTCGGGCTAACATGGGATAATTTAATCCATATATCCACATCCAGGACCCCGACAGCTCAGCTTGTCCAGACATTCTAAACACCAAAATGGTCCCATTCATGACGGAGGACAGTCAACACGGAACTCCAGCAACATCCGTGACATTCCTAAAATAATGAAAATCTTCTCCACATCGTCTATGGCAGACCGTGCTGTCCGTAAAAAGACGGTCTCTATTTTTGATGACATTAATGAGAATGATGTGGACATTTTGGTGAGAACTGAAACATGGTTGGCTGAAAGCGATCATGTGGTCATTGCTGAGATGCTGCCTGAGCGCGATAATTCCGTCATGCACTTTCCAGGAAGTATATGTATGGACATGGTGGTATGGGATCATCCACAAAAAAAACTTGCCTAAACATCAAATACACCCACAGGCATTAACACACCTTCTTTCGAGCATGCTTTGTGAGGGGTAAAAATAAACTAGTGTAGACTCTCCCTGTGATCGTCCACACCTTCCAGGAAAATGGTCTCAAAATAACGTCAATTCGTAATGCGTTTGTACTTCCTAATGAAGATTGCTCTTGCTTCCCGCTAAAAACGATACTGCTGGGCGATTTCAACGTGCAATGTCGACCTCCGCAAAAACCGGAGTCGATTCATTTTTGGAGATTCTGGCTTGCCTAATGGTTTCATCAACATACCATGCCCTACCATAAAAGATGGTAACACTCTGGAACCGGATCATATCTCGTCTTGAAGATGGATTAGTTGCTGGTGGTGCCATCTTGCCTGGGATAGGCTCTGATCATCGTTGATTAATTGTACGATAGCAGCGAAATCACCACTCATGAGAAATATGTGCACATCAGAAATATAAAGAATATTGACAAGGACTCTTTCTCCAATGACATTTCATCCATGATGCAGTCTTGACCTTCGTGATGGCTCGTGATGAGGTGATGGTAAATTTGAGGAGTCTTTAAGTAGTGCTTACTCGATTCACAGCCACTCCTAACAGCGTTCCCGCTCTTATTTAGACCCACATCACCTTGCAGTTTAATTAAAAGATATTGATGATGCGACGGGAACGTAGACGTTTAGAGAGTAAATGGGTAAAAACTAGAACTAGTGTCGATCTGGAGGCATACAATGTACAGTCAGCAGTGACTGGTAAAATCATTCATCATGCTAGGAGGTTTATATAACGGGAAAATTAGAAAATGCTAACAACAAAAACAATGTTTGCTACTCTGAATAAGCTTCTGAACCCCCAAAACACAAACCACTTCCTAACTGTAATCAGCTACTGAACTAAGTCGCTCATTTGCCAGGTTTTTCAGCGACAGGTATACAAATCAGACGGGACCTTGATAATAATTATCCAGGTCTAACTCGCATGATTGATCCAGTGGAGACAATCACTTGATGAGACCGCTTCCAATGCATGAGATTATCCAGTCACTGTTGAAGAGGTAACAAGGTGATTATGTCAACTCCACAAAATCATGTTACGTAGACACCATTCATTGGTGTTTATTAACCTCGTCTACCCCTTCAGGTCTACAGGGGGGGTTTTTTCCCGGCGTGCTAAGACCCCTTTTTGGTGCCAAATTATTTAACGTAATTGATTCAATTCGAAGCGTTCCGCTCCTTTTCATCCAAAAACAAACATCCTCCGGGGTAGTAGTAAGATACGGGTGATCCCAAAGGATGGATAGGGGGGGGGGGGTGGTAACCACCCCCCCTCCGGACAGAGAAGTACCAACATGCCTAACGCAACACAGCGCACATCCACGACACTTGATTTTGGTCAATAGATAGCGTATAACTGCGTCCTCCTCTTTCATGATACAAAAATGCGTACAACATGCATGCATTACGTCAAATGACGTCATAAGTTCGACATGTCAGCAAATGCCATTTCATAGACACACACAGTGAAAAATTCCAATTTTCGCTAAAACGAGTGAGGAAAATCAGATTTTCATGCGGTTTTTGACTCTACTTGATGGAGAAATGACTGTTTATATAATAACAGCATTTTTAGAGTATAATAGGTGTTTGAGTCGCTAAAATTGCCGAAATATCAATTTTCCCCCCCTATATTCAGTATTTTCCGTACTTTCTAATATGACGTCATGGTGACGTCATAATGGGGATGTTAGTACTTTATTTTCCGGTACCAATGCGAAACGAAGAAACTTAAGCTATCCTTTGGGACTACCAAATTTACAGGATCGGGTGTTCAGTAACGAAAATCACAGGGGGGTGGTAACCACCCCCCCTTCGGGAGTTTTGTTACAAAAAATGGGCCTCAGGTAGACGAGGGTAAGGAGAATTTTGCAACTCTGGCTGAGCCATTAAAATGATCATTAAAGTTATCGCACTGGTTGTTTCAGCTAAGCTCGCGGAAGCTGGCTGTGACACCCATATCAAAAAGCCTTCCTTGAAAAAGAGAGTGCTCAAAAACTATCGCCCTGTGTCAAATATAGCGGGTGTCTACGTTCATGGAGAAAATAGTGAGTGCCAAGATAAAGGATCATATTGATCTGCAAATGACTTAAAATCCAGAAGTTTCAGTCAGCTTACAAAGAACGAAACAGCACTTGAAACGCACTTCTGCGCTGTCAAGACCGATATCCTCATGCAATTCACAACAGTAAGGCCGGTTGCTATTGTGCTGCTAGATCTTTCTGCCAGCTTTTGATACTGTTGATCATGCCATTCTTGGATAGGTTACGATGATACTTTCAAAATTAAAGGTACTGCCTTACAGTGGTTCGTCTTACTACCCAAAACCGACTCTTTTGTGTGCGCATGGCGGCTGCAATATTCAAACAAGCATCATCTCCTTTTCGGTTTCTCAGGTTTATGTGGTCGGCCTTCTTTTTTCATAATGCTACACATACTGATATCGCATCAACATCCGGAGCACCAATATTGCTTACCACATGTCTGCTGATGATGTACAGCCTCTATTTGACATTGATCCTAAGATTGATGGTGATGCCAAAACTGCTGTCAAAAGGACTCTTCTTTGTATGATGAAATCAGTGAGTGGATGCGCTGTTAAACACTTCAAATTGAATGAGAAAAAGGACAGAATTTTTCATGCATGCTTATCCTATTAAACCAAATCGCCCTCAAAGATATTACCTCAGGGTCGAGGACAAGTGATGTTCCCCAGTCATCGGGCCCCAATAGAAACATGGGTCGTGTGTGATCAGAAAGTCTATGACTGAACTTGTAAAGGTCAACATTAAGTCTGTTAACTTTCACCTTCGCAAATCTACAGCGATCCGCCGCTTTATCACATTGAGAGTGGTCATCATCTAGTCCGTTCACTGATTTTATCCTCGCATTGGACTATGCCAATTCACTTTGTATGGAATGTCGGCCAGATGATCGGAGTAAACTTCAGCTTTTGCAGAATAGAGCAGCAAGGCTGGTGTTCAGATCTGTTAGAAGGACACCAGCCACACCACTCCTTAAAGAGCTCCATAGGCTACCAATTAGTGAGCGCGTTGTCTTTAACTTTAAGCTTATGCTTCTTACTACAAGGGCATTTTCCCGACAATTGCCATCTTACTTGTCCGAAATAACCTACTCTTTGTATATTCCTGAGGCCAGGATTGCGATCTCCAGATGACAAGACGCTCCTCACTGTTTTCCCGCACAAAAGGTCAGTGGGTTGACAGGGCTTTCAGCAATGCGGCACCTAGCCTATTGAGAACTCTTTGCTATCTTTTTTCGCCACTCCAAGTCCATTCTTACTTTTAGAAAGCTCTAAAATTTCATTATTTCCTAAGAGTGATTGTGTGCGTAAATGTGTTTTTTGTTATGGACCTCACATGATAATTTAATTATGCAGCCTGTTTTTTTTTATTTTTTTTATTTTATAGTTTGATGTTGAGTACGATCTCATAGTAATACACAGGGATGTACAAGATGAACCATGTTTAGGCTAAATTAGTAAGTACTTCTCTTTTGTAAAGCGCTTTGACCTTGTTATGAGAAGGCGTTTTATCAAATGCCGTTTGTATTTGTAGAGGCTTTTGAGAGTAAGGGGTCTGGAAGGTCAATTTTGGGAAGACAAAAGTTATGGTGAGGAGGTAAGTAGGTAAGTTAGTAGGAGACCCATGTGCTGTATGAGCAGAAAGAAAGTAAAAGCAAATTCAGTGTGGTGTGAGAAATAACGGAAATGGATGCATGAGGAGATGCCACACCAGATAAGAGTGTTGTCCAAACTTGGCAAGATATTTTGTGTGAGGAACGATGTGAGAAAAAGAGCGGAGGAATGTGAGGAGGTGAAAAGTTGTGTGATGAGGTGGTCGGTAAAGGAGTTAGTTTGGGTAAGCGGCGGATTAAGGAAAGGGGCCCTGTCAGCAGAGTAAGGTGCGGGCCCCTTTAATGTCCCACTTAGTGCAATTAGGGGGTGTCTGAGGGGTCCCTGAGAATGATTTAGGGCCCTGTCAGCAGCTGACTGACACTGCTTACTCTTAAATCCGCCACTGGTTTGGGTGGTGAAGTTTAAAGGAATGTGGCTACGATCAAGACAACCGATGTCGGCGGCGGGTACATACACACAGATCCTCACAGCTGACGATTCAGGTGTATCCCCATATGTTCTTATTATGGGAGGCAATTGGGTTGTCTTTCTCTTCCTATCTGTTGGTCACAATCATATATGTTTGAATTTCTACTTAATTTTATCTTAATATATTGAAATGTGTATAATTGATGTATATCATTGTAACATCAGAATTTTTTTATGGTTTTGTATTTGTCGTATTGATAGAATAATTGCTCTTTCTATGAGAAGCCATAGAGGCCTCTGGCTTATTATTATTTTCGCGTTTAAGATGAAAGGAGGTGTTATAAAGTTGTGTGTGATCTGGTTATGCTATACGGGGGAGTGAAATATGGTGTCTGAGCAAACTGAGATGGTGATTTTTTGAGAAGGACGTTGAGAGAGAGAGAGAGGAGAGAGAGAGAGAGATAGAGCGATGTGAGAGTGATTGTGTGGGTGTCAAGTTGATGAATAGGAATAAACCTGATAAGTTTTGATGCGGTGTTGGGTTTTGAAGAGTTGTGTGCGTGGTATGGGCACATTGCTGAGGAAGGATGACGAATGTTTAGAGTGCCACTTTGAGTTCAATGTGGACAGTTCGAGGAGGAGGGGACGACCAAAGGAGACATGAAGGAAGCTAGTGGAGGAGGAGAGTAGGAGGGTTGAGCTGAGGATGAATCGGGCGAAATGGAATAGGGGTTAAGGGGGATTGCTGTTAGCGTGGGGTAAATCTGGTCACCCCCTGTTCACGGGGATAAACCGTATTTAAAACTTGTTTACTACTACTACTACACTACTATGCAATTTGCACTATCTGCAACTTTTACTTCAGAATGATGGAGTGCTTGCGCGGCATCTCGCATTTATACATGGTATCCTTTTTGAGGTTTGTGTCAAAGAGAGAAACATGAAGGAACTTAACTAGGTCGGGTAAACTACTAGCTCACATCTCCGGTATGTAAAGCCCCCTTTGTTCATAAACTGAGTGATCCTGAAATGTCCAGCGGATAACAATTGCCACACGTCACACTACTATATTTAATAAATACTTTTCTGTATATATACTTTTCACAGTGTTATCATTGGGCTACATTAATTACCAGGCATACTTTTGGTAATAAGCATAAAATTGTAGAAAATTTTCACATTCAGTGTTTAAATTAACTTTCCTTTCATTTGAGACCAAACCCGATTATACTTTAATTAATGTTTGGAGTTCAAGGGCCTTTGCACCCCCCCCCCCCAAAAAAAAAAAAATCCCCACCCCCTACCCAACCACTTTTTTGGGTAAAAGTGACACCCCATACCTACCACTATTAAACCTACTATATGGGATGTAAGTACTGAAAAGCGTAATACTAATATGTTTAACTTATTGTTTCTTAGCATTATTCTCATAGCTGGAACACTTTCAGAGATCATTAGCTGAAGCGATGTATTTAACCTGTCTATATTTGACTAAATTATGAGTGTATTACAGGGTTCCCAAAAAAATAGGTCCCCCCTAAAATTCAAGCATTTCGTTGCAATAACTTCACTTAGAACTGCATGATTGGAAAATTTTAAAACAGTTTTGAAGAGAGGAACCCTTTGCCTCTGCCACAAAGTCGTTGCTTTCAAAAACGCCTTTGGCATCAACAGACAACTCTTTTTTCCAACAAACGATGTGGCACTTAAGGTGGTCAACGAGAGATTTCACTCATCCATATTTTCTGTGATATTTAGTGATTCCATATAGATTAGACGCACAATAGATCCCCTACGAAGGTGATTTGCATATGCTTATATTTCACTAGAAACAATAGGCTGAATTTCGTATTGCTCCTATAGGAAATAGAAATTTAACAAGTTTTGTACCAAAGAAACAGTTCACAACTTAATCCTTACAGATGGGGAGATTTTTGATATAAAGCTTTGCATCATGCCAAAATCAGAATTTTCACAATTTTCATGGACACCTGTTATTTGAAATCTCTCGTTGACATTTAAACTATTCACAGGTGCTTTTGTAAAGTCAAAAATTATCAATTTACTAAAAACGATTTTCCATTCCATTATCCATTGCGGTATGAAGTAATTAAGCATAAACATTGACGATAGGTAAAAACATATACACAAACAAGACAAATTTGCAGGGAAAACAAACAATGAGATGTAAGCTTTACATCATCAGGTAAAAATAAATTCATGTTTCTATTGCTCTTTTTTATGAAAGAAAGAGGTAATGGTGAAAATCCTGTTTCAAATCAAAAAGATAATTTTTTTATCAGCAGGTGAGACTAATAGCAAGTTTCCTCATTCTGCAATGATAAAATCATTATTTATAGTGCCGTTACCAATTTGCGATGTTCTTGTTGAGAATGTGGTTCTGGATAATTCCACCACGTTGAGCAGTCGTAGCCTTCTCCTTTAGGTGTCAATCTTGTGCTTCACATTTTTCCCCCCCCCCCCCCCCCCCCCCCCCCCCCCCTGCTTCAATGGTTGTTGCTTACACAAATTCCATTCATTATTTGTTTGTTTTGTTTGTCTGCATATTGTCTTGCTTGTTATTTGTTTGTTATGCGTTCAGGTTTTAAGCCTATTTAATTCAGACCGCAATGAATATAAAGAAAGGAAATTTAAATGGTGCTGTAAGTAAATCTCTCTACTTTAGACCTTTGCCCAACTGTAAAGTGCCACTTTTCTGACAACATCATTTTGGAAAAATGGAGTGTGTGTGTTGAATGATGCCAAAAGTAGTTTTTGGAAAACAACGACTTTTGTGGCAGGAGCCAAATATTTCCTCTCTTTAAAAAACTTTATAAGAAAATCTCTAAACATCGAGTTCTAGGTGAAGTTATGCAACAAAATCTCGAATTTTAGGGGGGGGGATTATTTTTTGGCCTGTGGAGCGTATGATCCAAACCCGCCACTGAACTTGAGTTCCATTTCCAATTGACTTTTGGAGCTATGCATTTTAGCAAATTCTAGCTATTTCCAATTAACGCCTTAGGGATATTATCTTTGCATGGGTAACTAACAGTGAAACCACAGAAAAATTTTTTTTGAGGAGATCAGACCGCCATTTGGAGATAGTGCGGTTTGGTCTTATTTAGCAGGTAGGGATGTAGTTGGGTGTAAAAAGTATAAATTGATATATAATATCGTCGTACGAGTTGCACAAAGTGCTAATGACATGGTAAATCTGAGTTGTTGCTTTTGAAAATAAATGCAGTTTGAATGCACCAAAGTTTATCTATAGTACCAATCTCAAATCAAAGTAGAAACATTTTTCTGTTATGTTTATATTCTAAGGGCACATGTGGTCCAGTGGATGCCAACGACCGAATCATGAACCAAAGATCAGGGTTCGAGTCCCACTGAGTCCAATGTGTTGAGCACTTATTATTATACGATAGTTTCACGACCTAAATTTGATAATTACAGAGAAGTGTTGACGATTATGTAAAAGAATATGGACATAATAGAGAGGAGGACCAAACAACCACACGAGTTTCAGAGACCCTATCACGTTGCCGCACGTTGTTTTAAATCCTTACCACCGTACCATTTAGCGGCCTTAAGGTATGCGATTAATGCCCTCTCAGCAGGAGGAAAGTGGCGCGGGGCATGGAAGGATGTTTAACCAATTTTGGCAATGTCAGCCAAGCGCAAGCAAAAATGGGAGAAAATCATACTACGACAACCATTAGGTGTGCAAACAAATATGAAAACTGTAGCTGTGAAATACAAAAAAATACGTTGAAAAATTGACATACTGTTTGGAGAGAGGTTTTGAAGCTTGTTTTCTATAGTTGAAGAGTGCTGAGATCATAATTTGGTGGCAACCGTGGTAAATGTGGGGAACATTGTTAAAATGGTGGCGGGGGGGTAGCAAAGGTGGTAAATTTGAAATGAATGAAGTCAAATGTACAACCAATATATTGGTCTCGTTATGAATGATTAAAAATGGTTTAGGTCAGGCCGGTAAACAGATTTGTTTTTAGGGGGGACTTTTACCCTCAGATTCTCGGGGGGGGGGCGAATTGGCAAGAGTGATACTTTCTACCCGAAAATTTTAACTTTTTTTCGACCAAAAAATAACAATAAAACAATATTTGTTGCCTTTTTAGCCATTTTCATTTTTTTTTTTTGGGGGGGAGGGCTTTTTAAGATTGGGGCGTCTGCCCCTTCGCTCGCTGATTACGGGCTGGGTATAGTTTCTAGCTTTCGACCTTAGGTTAACAGGTTCAAAGTATAGAAGAAGAAGATTCAGCGATTTAGAAATATATATTTGTTGTAGTAAATAAAAAGAGTCCACTAGAACTTAATAGATACTCACCTAAAATTCAAATTATCAATTCCAAAGTTAGAGATGATCGGATTTTGATGACGTCACTATGAATTTTGATGACGTCACTATTCACTAAAAGGTAAAAATAGAAAAAACTGCATATAGGAAGAAAACAGTGCATATTTTGCCAAATTTAGTGTCATAAATAATATCGTAACACTTAAAACATTTTCATCATGTAGAGACGTTTGATGACGTCAATATTAAATAATGTTAGTATGTTGGTACTCATTTTGGGGTATCAAAGGAAAGAGGAAACAACCTGCTATCTATTGCAATAAAATCAAATGTCTGTGATATTCTGTGACGGACTAGGGTGTTGGTAATTTCCCTCCCGAAATGGGGGGGGGGGGGTTGCCACACCCTATCCCCCACTTTGGGATCAACACTTTACCTTGCTATACCCCGGTAGGGTAGTGTTTTTTGATTGGGGGGGGGGGGCATGAACGGACATAAATGTCAGATGGCAATTCATTAACTCATTTGACAACGGAAAATGGGGGTTTTTTAAGTAGGGCGAAAGAATAAAAGAGGTCGGTAAGGTAACAACTCCCCCCCC